>JAZGTK010014194.1:0-11869 GCA_036877625.1 Ambastaia sidthimunki
TGCTGGACATGCAGAGTTTCATTTCTGATTAATCTGTCTGGAGAGATACAGAGTTCATCATTGTCCCCCAGCAGCTCTAGCAAAGCATGAGACTGTCTCTGAAAGCACAGATTTGCTTCTATTAAAAAGACTTCTGCATCTAATATTAGTGCAATGCTTTTTTCGCTATTGGTTAATCACACACTATTTTCTCTCTTAAAATCTGCAATCCGTAACCTTTTCTTTAAAAACGAACAAAAATCAGTTAATCTTTAATTTACTCTGATTAACAACAGTAAGTTTATAATAATGATTTATAATCTGAGCTGTCTGGTCAGATTTCCTAGAAAAATGTCAATTTGGTTTATTAGATTTCAACATATATGCAAAGAAAAGTATGTAAAGTAACCTGCAATTGTATGGTTCAAACAGAGATGGCAGTAGAGAGTCAAAAGATACAGACTGCAACTTTACAGTATTTTTGCTTTGCCATGACACGTACAGTGAACCAAACCCCGTCTCCTCACCCCCCCCTCCCCGAACCCTTTTTTCCTCTGCTGCTGCAAATGTCACTTATTTAATTTGAGTCATAAATCAATTTGGCCCCGTCCTTCTGTTTGTGAAGAGGGTTGACAAAGCTTTGTTTAGTTGCTGCCCTGAGTCCCTTTAGAGGAAAGGGTGGATACTCACTGGAAGAGAGACAGAACCGACTGACAGAAGTAAATACGGTGAGATTGTGAAGATATACAGAGCAACAGCAACAGCACAGCCCGCGTGGTTCCCATGACGAAAAGCAGCAGGTAGGAAAGCCAATAATAGCCTGAATATTAGAAAGGAAAAATTTACAAGCAAACAAACTGGATTTTTTCTCATTCTCTCGCCTGTGACGCAGACGGCAAAAGCAGGCGGCATTCTTAGTTTTAATAGATTCCTCCCATGTCATTTATGAGTGCAGACAGGAGGCCCTCTGAATCTTCTTCTGAATGCACAGCTTGCAAAGCGAGTAAAATTGAGAGCGAAAGAACAATGCAAAAATAAATGAAGGAAGAACAACAGAGGTCAGACTCAATTTAGAAAATATGACAGAAGTTTAGGGGGCATTCTGTGTGGTGTGCATCTTATTGAAAGAAATTCTGTAGCTAAACCTGCAGCTGCTGATGGAACCATGCATGTGCAAAGATGCATTTCATGCGTTCTCTGACGCAGCATAAACTAGTGTACAGGAACCCTTAGCTAAGAATGAGATAAGACTCGCTGAAGGGCACCAAACCTGCTGTCTTAGTGACATACCAACTGAGCTACAGGAACACGCCAAGCAGGCAACTTTAGGTTATGAATTTTTGATTACAGTACAGTATGTTTAATCATTGAGTGATTTTAGCAGGATCCCAGAAAACAAACGTTTTTATTTGATCAACTTTTATTCATAGTTCATACCATTATCAGCTCTGATGATTGGCTCAAATATACCAAGAGGAGTGGGGGGCACTTTTGAGATGAATGGAAATACAAACAGGTAAATCTCCAGGTATTATCTCCAGGAACCTCCCTGTTGTTCACATGGCCAGCCTTCACCCTGGAGGCTTTGAGCAAAGATCAAAAGCAAAGACAAAAGCCGTCTCAGACCTTCCTACACCACCCTCCACCTTATTTATCTCCACCTTGCGTTCTCGTCTTCTTCTCTTTTTATCCCTTTCAGATGCTAACACCCACTTCCTGTGGCAGCACTGCCCGGCACACGCTCATTAACATTCATTTTTCATTCTCCCTGCCACCACTTCAATCAATAAAAGACAAAATCTGACACTCTCTTTCATGTCACCGTGGTGGTTTATAATTTTACAGACTGTATATACGGTAGTCCTATATATAAGTATATATAAGTCCTCAGGCTTTTCCCAGTCAACGCTTTCAGCTTGAGGCTTGCACGAGACCTGGCCCAGCTAACAGGGAATGTTCATAGAACGTTGGCTAACATTCAAGTTTTCAAAAACACCCCTGCAGTAATGTTAGCAGAACATTTTTAATGCTATATGTCATATATAAAAAAAACTTTATTCTTAAGTGTTATAAGAATGTTATTCAAGCATTTTTAATTCTGTAATGTTTAAACGTTAACTACTAACCAAAGCAATAAAACGTTCCACTAACCAAAGCAATAAAATTAATATGTCTAAAAATTAATACAGGCATTTAGAACGTTGCTAGAATTTCAAAAACACTATGAAAACATTGAAGGACGTTCTTGCAACCTAAACCTGTTAGCTGTTGAATTTAAAAGCTGACTGACAGTTCACTCACCCACAACGCCAGAAGCGTTTGCGTTTCTTGTGATTTATTTCTGCAATATCACTTTTACAACCAACACCTCAAGGACAGTCAGCCCTTATTTGAAATCAATCACGGCCAAAATGATATAAATAACGATGACAAAAGTCAAGCGTTCTGCTCAATATCCACTTTGCCCTGCCGGTGGTCTCGCTTAACATCTACTTATTCATCCCGAGTCCTCTCAAGCAGGACAGTGAGCCATCCTCCCAATGAACTCCACGCTAGCTAACAGGTAACGTCCTCAGAACATTGGCTAATGTTCTCTAAAAGGTCTCTCAAAGTTATCTCTTAGTAAGTTTTTGCAGTAATGTCAGTAGAACGTTTCATTAGAGTTATATGCCGCTGAGAGTGCAGCAGGATGTAAATCCAAAGCAATTCAACACTGCGGATAGAAATAGACAGAAACGTTCTTAAGTTGTTAGTGGAACGTTTTAAAAATGCTTAAAAATGTTTGGGTGACATTCTTCTAACCAGGAAATAACGTTAAAACTATGTTTAAAAAAAGGATGCTCCTAAAACATTTAAAATAAGATTGTTAATGTTTTGTTACTTTATGAAAATGTTAGGGAAACGTTCTTACAATCTGTAATTGTTAGCTGGGTTTGGCCTGCCGGTGGTCTCGCTTACCATCTACTTATTCATCCAGAGTCTTCTCAGGCAGGACAGTGCCATGAACCATCATCCCAATGGACTCTTACGCTTCTTTATGGCCCTTAAAAGCCCCATTAAAAGCAAGCAACCAGATGGTGCCCTTATCACAGCCATCAGAAAGCTGCAACGGGGGCTGTGCAGTAGTAAATATTTGTCTGCAGAGGAGGGCAGCTGCTTGAGATCTGTGGAGAAGACATGAGTCTTCATCTCAGCAAGACTTCTCTCTTACATCTCGGGTGGATTTTGGCACCACGCGTGTTTGTGTGAGAAACAGAAAGCAAGATGGAGGAAAGTAGAGGCGAATATTAATTCAACAGTTGGTCGTGATCATTAAAGCATCTGTGGCTAGAAGCCTAATAACAATAACAAAGGCTGTCTGCCAGATCGACACCAAATGCTAGTCTCATCCAAAACAGCTGAAGAGAGCCAAAACATCTCCTATCCACCACAGCCAAAACATCTCCCATCCAGCACAGCCAAAACATCTCATGCTTCATGCAGCCCAAACTTCATTCAGTCACGGCGAAAACAGGTGTTTTCAAAGCCATTGTTAGTGTTGTTGTAATGGTGAACAAAGCCGCTCGCATTAAATGCGTCTGCAATAATTCAATAGTCTCTGACGTATTGTTGCTTTATTATTATGGCTGTGGACCACAAGAGACTGTCAATTTGTCAACATGATGAGAAGGAAGCTCTACATTGGCATTAAATCGCATGAAACTCTTTCCAAGTCACTGAAAATGGGTGAAAATAAATTATTAAGAGCTCAAGCAGCTCAACAGTGAGATAACAGCACCAAGTAACGTCAAAGCAAAGGCACAAGTTCAATTTCCAAGGAAAAAGTACTTCTGACAAAATGTTGACCTTGCATGCACTCTGATTCTGTGAAAGTTGGATAAAAGCACATGAATAAATGTGTAAACGTTCTCCTTAAGAAATAAGCAGACACACCGCCTCCTGCAGGACATTTATGAAGACAAACGTGCTTATTTGCAGCTAAATATCTGTCTCTGCTGCCCTCTAGTGCCAAACAACTGTTAGAGCTCAATGACACCCATTATAAAAACATTACACAAGCCAGAAATGTATGCAAATGAAATCAACCTCGTCTCCTTTGCCGCAAGGCTCATGTTTTTGGTACGAACCAGGTTAATTTTGTGAATAAACGGATTTGTACAGGAAATCAGTTTACAAGTTGTTGTTTGGGAGGATACACATACCAATAAAAGTGAATAAATTAATAACAAATGAATTGTGTGTGAACTCTGTGAAGAATTAAAAACAGCAGAAGGTCACGGCACTGGGAAATTTATGCTTCTTGACATTTAACATTTAGGGTAGCAAACTCATCTCCATACTGTGTGGAGTTGTGTGTTGTTGTTGCTCTCAGCTCTTAAATCTAATGGGTAATTGTGGCTCTATGCCTCTAATTGCCTCCTGTAGGATTACAGGCATAATTGAGGCAGCTGCAGATGGGGCTGGAGACCCGGCGGTATCCCAGCAGGCATTGCATCTGAGCTGTCACAATGATCTCAGATCAGCCCTCCCAGCAGCGCAGCCCCATAATCCCTTGCGACAACTACAGTAACTTCCAGACATCATCTGAGCACTCTCACTGGTCTTTATAATCTAAACGGATAAATTCAAGTCCATAATCTCATACAGCAGAGGGCTTCAGCGTTGGCCAACCCATTCCCCAGCGAACAGGAAACGTTCCCAGAACATTGGCTAACGTTTTCTAAAAGATCTCTCAAAGATCAAAAACATTCTTGCAGTAATGTTAGTAGAATGTTTTTTAATAATACATCATATCAAAAATGTTACGTTAACGTCTAAAGGTTTTGAAGCTTCCAAGAACTTCCAAGATAACATTTTTAACATTAATGTTACTTAATGAAAACGTTAGGGAAATGTTCTCACAACCTAAAACTGTTAAAGCAAATGAGTTTATAGATAAAGGACAACAGTCTTTCAGAGTGAGTTAATGTCACAGCTGTCAGCACTACCCCTGCAGTACAGACTGTTGTCTCCAGTATTAGATTGTATGGAAGGGAGCTAATTAAATCTCAGCACTGAGACATGATCACCGGCGACGGCTGAAACGGCTCCTCGGGCTGCGTCTTATTTAGGTGTCAGATGGGTTACCTCAGGTTAGAATCAAGACTTGATTTACTGCCACTTATTATTGAACTAGGCATTTGTGATGTCAACACATACAGGTTTTTAAACTCCATTTTTCTTGCATTAAAAAACGAATCCAATTGCTCTGAAAATGAAAATATCCGGTAGTGATAAATCATAAATGATACGAGTTAATATCTCTGTTTTAAATTAAATGAAGATCAAATAAAGACTCCTGCCTCTCAGATGTTTCTCATGAAGAAAAGACTACAATATAATATCCAATATAATAGAGTTTCAGAAGACAGTAATGCCACATTATTCTCAAATTAGCCAAAACACAAGATACCAACATATGTAATCAAAACTCAGCTTTCAATGTGTTTTTTATCATTTTAATATGAACACAAATTGTGCATGAATCTTGCAAAAACAAACTATCTGATCTATGCTATCCACAATAATTTTATAACATTATGCCGCATGTCTACATGTTTTTGTAAATTATTTGTTGCATCCTTTATATTCTGAGAGAAGCTTTTACCCAAAGTGACTAACCGTGCTTTTCAGGAACACATTTATCAGTTCACGTCTTCCCTGAGAATCAAACCTTTGACCTTTATGTCGCCAGCGCTGCGCACTAATAACTGAACTACAAGAACCATCACTGTAGATGATGCTTAAACGTAAATATAACGTTCACAAGTGACAAATCTTCTAAGCTGTGAAAGAGCAACATCTCATTAATTTAATTATGTTAACTTTCTTTCTTAGATTTCTCACTTTTCTAAAAATCTGTAATGTTACACGACAGATCTTCAGTCTGGATATAACATCCAAAATAAACAACTAGGGACTAAGAAAAAAGATGCAAATGAAGTGAAACATGCTAAAAGAGTAAAAAACAGGAAGCTCACCAGATTTTGCGTGGCATCTTAAGCAGTAAGAGGTGCACCACAATTCTCTGCTGTCTGTTGTTCGCCTCTGTTGTGCCTGTCTCTCGCTCTCCCTCTCTCTATTTGTAAATCGTATTCACACAACACTAAAGCTTTATTACATAAACAAAAGCACCTGCATAAACAGGCACACGCGGGCCTGATTATACTTCTCCTCGGACGTGCTCTTTTTTTCCTTTCAGGTGAAGAGTACAGATCATTCACTTTGTAGTTACAGATGGGGGTGTGGGGGGCTATCTTGTTGGCTAGAATCTGACCCTCGACAGAACATCATGCACAGACAACCAGTCCAGCCACAATGGCCTGCTCTAACACACACACACACACACACACTTTTTTGATGGTCCTTCCTTTGTAAACTGATTTCCATGGAGACCAGTATAAATAGAAAACAGCAATATTACAGATTCTTATTCCAGAGAGAAAAACCCACATATAAAGACCCCCTGAAGTAATATTACAATGGACAAAAAAAGATGTATATGGGCATATACATATAAAAAGGACGCACACGCATGAACATATGTGGTTTATGAGAACTCTACATAAACATAATGGTTTTTATACTGTACAAACTGTATATTCTGTATATTATGTATATATTTGTCACTTTTTATTTAACAAATAAAACATTTACTGTGTTTGGTTTATAAGGACACACAAAGCGTCCCTATAAACCATGTTTACGTTGTTATACACGTTTTACATGTCATCATACACATTTGTGTCCTCGTAAACGACATATTCAAAACCTCCCATCCACACACGCACACACACACGCATACACAGACACACACACTCTTTGTCTCAAAGGCCACCTGGGCTTATCCACGGCAGGGGCTTTGATGTCCATCTGTATCTCTGTCTATACTAAGCTCACAATTATTGCCTCCACTCGCCTCTCCTCTTTTATCCCCCCACCCACCCGGTAGACAGGCTGACAGACACTTGAAGGTTGAGACGGTCACACCGAACCGGCATGGGTGATAAATCAAGCCAAGACTGGAACACCTGCACCAATGTTAATGAATCTTTAATGAAACTTTGCCGGTTATGTGCGTCTTTAAACGAAAATAACCGTCCAATAGGAAACATTTGGAAAAACACATGTGTACACACATACATGCACAAAACAGCACGCAAGATTTTGAGTTACTTGATACCAACATACACAGATTTACACAGATGATGAGAAGTCCATTCAAAGTTCATTTAATGCAGGTTAATCTACTAAAACAACAAAGATCTGGCTTACATTTAAGCACAAATGAAAATAACAGTGAGCCTGTTTAACAACATGCTGTGAGACGCTGATGTATAATGTGATGTGTAGTCATGAAATTAGAGACCCACCCCTGAAATCCAAACACAAGTGCTCACAGGAGACACATTTACCAGCAGGTGTAAACGGTGATGTGTCCCACCTGAGCACTTGTGATGACATCACCCTGAGGATAGATCTTAATAGGAGGTCGTAAACAGGCCCTGGGATAAATCCAGCCAAGAGTGTAACATTTGCATGAACACTGTAACAGCAAGATTAGCATGGATTTCAGATCAGTCTACACACAGACTCACCGTGCCCTCAGGGCTGCGATGCTGGCCTTGTCAATCCTACAGGGCAAGAGAGGTAGAGAAAGGTAGAGACAGAGAGAGAGAGAAAGAGAGAGAGCGAGAGAGAGAGATATTACTTAATCCAGAAATGAAAGTTATTGATGCACTGGAGTGCTTTAGATAATCAGATGGACCTTATGCAAACACACGCACCTGTTTCCCAACTAAAATAAATGAGCAGCCATTTTAACAGAATGTTTCCTTAACGTTTCCATTCAGTTATAAAAATGTTTAAAAAGTTATTTTAAAAGTTCTAAGAATGTTTAAAACATGTTAATTTTTTTGACATTGTATTACTGTTATTTCTTATTTAAGGTTATTCAAACTTTTAATTCTGTAACATTTTTATAATGTTTCCACTAACAACTTGAAAATAACATTTTTGATATATCATATTTAATGTTCTACTAACATTACTGCAAGAACGTTTTGATAACTTGATAACTTTTGGAGAACATTAGCCAACGCTTTGAGAATGTTCCCTGTCAGCTGGGTAATTGGTACTTTGTTCTAATGGCGCTTTATATTTTGAGTTTCTGTGTAATTCTGCAGAGGCCTAATTATTGTTTCCATTAGGCCTGATTTGGAAACAGCATGAGCTTTATCATTTCAGCTGCACGGGTGATGGGACGACACACACGCTGGTGATTTGGGGTTCTGTGCTGGTATCGTGGGGAAAGAGCTGATACACAAAAAAACCCACTGAAGAAACACATCAAGATGTTCTTAAGACATTCAGAGAATCGCCTGATGGTGTCTGAGATTGTGCATTTCTAACATTTTGTCCATTTGAATGTTTGAACATTTACAGCTGAAAGACAAACATGAGTTTCATTCCGGTCAGAGGTTAAATTATCAATCATTCACTTCCACAAATGAAACCATTACAATGCAAAAGAGCTGACACATTAATTTCTGTGAGAAAGCAACTCAGATGCTTGTATGACTATAAAAACATCTCATATCTACTCAACTAACAGAGATTGTTCTCAGAACGTTGGCTAATGTTCTCTAAAACATTCTTGCAGTAACATTAGTAGAACATTTTCTCTTTAATGTGACGTTTTAGTTAGAGTTTAAAATATGTTCGAATAACGTTCTTGTAGCCAAGCAATAATGTTAATATAACGCCAAAAAACTGGATGTTTTGAATGTTACTAGAACACAGTTTTTTTTACTTAATGGAAACGTTGGGGAAACATTCTTACAACCTACAATTGTTAAATGCACAAACTGTTCTCAGCTATGTAAACATGTAATGTAAGGGAGGGCTAGTCCAATTTTTTATTTGTTTGTGTTTTGATTATCCGTTTCATCAAAATGTTCTCTATACAACAAAATTCATGTTGCTTTCAGTGAGTGACACACACGCAAGACAAGGTGTGAGATATGAAAGACGACGTTGTCACGGTTACAGTTGTGATGCAGTTGTGTAATCAGTGTGTATTGTCGAATATGGAAAGCTTTGTCTTTAACCTCTATCAGAAGATCAGCACTGGTCCAGCACAAAGCCCTGAGGTACACAACCATTAAACTCCCACCAGACTGCATGTACAGGCACTGCAGCTGTTATAATGTGCTGAACTATAATCAGAGGACTGTGTATCTGCCTCATGAACTCATATAACTATGAAGACTGTGTCTGTGTGACTGTGTCTGCTGTTTGTGTGTGCCACTGTTGTTTTTATCATAAACGTCTTACTTTTCCAAGAATAAACCTCCATTAAGTACAAAATAAGCAGGACAATTTAAATCATTTCAATTTCCTGACCTTTTTTAGGGTCTTGTAAAGAAGATTTATGGTCAATTGAGTTGATTTAAAATGTAAAATGACTACAATCTTTTCAACATTACCTCTATAAATGTTAAAAGACTATCTTCCTTAAAATGTGTAGTAAAAGTAAAATGTAAAAAACAGCCTAAACTAGATTTTGTCTTTCAAAATAACTTAAAAAATACCTTTGTTTAAATCTTTAAAATATATTATAAAAAGCAGAAAGTGTCCACGTATAATTTGCAACCTTTTTTCTTAAAGCTCTGCTGAGATCATACGTATGAGCTGTATTCCAAAAAGTTGCAAAAACATCCTTTAAATCTTTTGAACCACAGAAAGCTCTTTGAGGCCAGAGAGAAACAAAGATGACCTACCATCCAAAGCCCCCAAAAGACCCACATCTTCTTTTTTTCCTGTACATACTGGCCTCAACAATCTCTCTCTTTCCGAGTCAGTGAAGGACAGAAACGTCTTTCACCCTCTTTTAATTATTCTCCACTTTTTAAGGGGGTAGCGTGAGGGACATGAAGGCAGAGAGGGGAGGGAATTGTTGCCACCTCCTACCTGTTGCCCACCCCTGCCCCCCCAGCAACCACCCTCCTTCCCTTAATGCATGCAAGAAAACTGGATTGAGTTCCGTTTTTACAAATGCGTGTGTGTACTCATTAAATCCTGCAGAGTACCAGCACAGGAAGTACAATGTCAATTCTTAGCCATTTTATTCAATTACTTTCAACCAACTGGTCCCAAGGTCATTTTTAATGGATGTATGAAGTGAGTTCATGCATGTGCCCAGCAGAGCAACTGCAGTTGTAGATCATCAAAGACGTCATCAAGTTTTCATGCATCTATGACAACACTGTCATAAGGATCCACTAAACTGACTAAAACTGCTGTATTACGCATGCCAGGCCAGTAGGTGGCGATGTCACCAAATAGGGTTAACAAGTAATATGCATGTGTGTGACGTCACCATTTTCTTAAATTCACATTTTTTTGATGAAAACTGTATCGTTTTTAAAAACGTGCACTTTGAAACCCCTTTTCCAAAGTTTGTATTTTCAGGCCCCTAAAACTGAACCCAAAGCAAACCTCCTTGTTCCTCTGGGTGCTTTATAAAGTATGAAATACAGAGGACAGTCAAACATATGCTAATGAAAGTAAATGTAATAGTTTATAAAGGAACTAACATCACAGAGAATTCATTCACGTTTCAGACAGAGGGAAAGCTTTTACAATGAGGAGCTCAAATCACGATCGCTATTTTTTACACTCGCATTAACATTCGCTTCAGTTATGATTAATGCTTGGCACGGCGGAACATCAATATATGTGATAATCAAACAAGTGTCACTTGACTTTTTCTCACCGGCTTTGTGATTCATAACAACTGGAAAGGGAAACATGTTTCACAACTGTCCACTGTGGATGCAGGCATTGATTAAAAAGGATGTTATCACATTCACACACACACAAATATGACAGATTTCATCTAAGTGCATCAGACCTCAGCTAACAGCCGCAGTATCACTGCAGACAGAACGCAGTCTATCAACAGCAGACAATTTCAAGGCCATTCCCTACGGCCAACACGGTAGCTCATAAACCCATGACTCAGTGCTGGTTCAAAGAGCCAGACCCTGACTGCCTCTGGTTATTAACGCCTTTATATAACACAAAACAACATCAAGAGTTTGTGTGCTAGTTCATGAAAGAAATTATTTTGTAATGCACAGCTTTCCAAGAAAAACATCTTCCATTCTGGTACAGCCATTTAGACACCTGTGGAAAACTAAAGATTTAAAAGGTGTATCGTTTCAGCGGAATTTCGTATTCAGTTTCCTGTATACCAACCCCGCCCCCACCTGCCATTGGTCAAACAAACCGATAGCTCCGCCCCAGACTCGCCTCACAAGGTTGTTTAAGGCAATGGTGCTATGTCAGACTGGTCAACAAAATAAAAACAGAGCAATGTTTTAATAATGCCACAGTTTTATACTTCTATACTGGTTTGTTTATAGTTATCTCTGCATATGCTCAGATACAAAACAATATTGAAATAATCCAAACAGCACTAACATTACAATAAGCATAATATGCTTATATAACATAACACAGCATAATAAACAAATACAGGCAGACTGGCTCTTATATTTAAAGTTTTGTGTTTATCATCATCTTCCTATTTTAGACTAATACATTCTGCAATGTATTTCTGTATTTTAAAAGATATAAATTTGGGTTAATTCAGGGTAAATTAGCCCCTCTATTCAAACCTAAATATTTACCCCTACTGACAGCAGTTCTACAAATATAGTGCAGAAAGCAATATGATTCACTCGGTTGTAAAATTCAAGTCTCTTTACCATATCCTCCCTGGAGACAGCAATACTTCCTCCCTCATAAAGGAGAGCGACATGTTGTGAATGAGTGATAGAGAGAG
>JAZGTK010014195.1:0-13877 GCA_036877625.1 Ambastaia sidthimunki
TCATCGGGTTGGACAAGCAGACACAGATTTGCCTTCAGGGGCAATTAAAAGTGTCCCCCTGCTATTGCCGTATCCAATACAAGACGTCCCTCAACTATATTCGCTACTAAGCAAAGGGTGGTTTTGGTTTAAAAAGGTGGGGTAACAAAAGGCTAGCTGGTGTGCATGTGTGATGAGGAAGGAGGCAACAACCCCCCCAACTTTTTCTCCCTTGAGAGTCTTTTAGACAAGCAATTGAATGCCCCAGTGGGTACAGCTGGTCATGTCTCTGTTTTAAAAAAGCAGCTGGCCACCTGCGTTTGTATAGGGTTTGGAAACAAAGGCTTTGAAACTTGCCATGAATATAACATATAGTTTAGCTAACAGATTGCGATTGCTTGATGATAAAGTTGGCTGGTTGTAAAAAGTCATTTGGAAGTTGAAGAAGAGGGGGCACTAATAAAATAACACTGTTTTGACCATGTGGCAAAATATATTAAAACCATGTTTTTGGACATAAACTATTGAGATACCATTAAACAGATCAAAGTATCATGTAAATTTGATATTGAATATGAATCTTTCAGCACAAAGCACCATGGTGGAATTTCCTGAGACTATCATTGTTATGAAAAGCAAAGTAAAGGGAGATAAGTTAACATTAAAAATTCACAGGATGGTATAGCTTAACAATCCTACTTTTTTATTAGGCCTAAAATAATAAATCTGTTTCACCCAGTGTTTTCAGATATTCTGGAAATCATTTTAATTTAATAAAATGCAGTTGTTGTTTTTTATAAATGTTGTGGTTATAATTTTATTAGTGTTTGTGTTTACGTAGCCAAATATTGACGACAAATTTTGTAAGGTCAGCAAAACCTGACAAATCTGAGCAAAATATTCTTTCGGGGACATCATGATGTGTAAAAACATTTTTAGTATATAATAAATACATTTTGTATTGTAAGAATGCAGAAAGTTTTCTGCTAGGGTTAGGGCGTGAGTTATATATTTTTATGTAAAAATGTGTACGTGTGTGTGTCAGACTAGTCTGCGACTGGGTTGGCGTGCAATACCCGTGGTCACCAGTAGGCCGAAGAAAAGGACAAGAGAAAGTCAAATAAGTTCAACCTTCTCGTGTTGGTCTGTAAACAGTATGTGGGTCTATTTGACTGCTGTCGGATTTACAGTTTTTACAGTCTGCGCAGAGTTTATACAGTCTGCGCACCGCTAAGCTCGACATGTACATCAACCTGAACAGTCAGGTAGACTGTTTTACTGGTGAATTTTTAGACAGCATTTAATTAAACACGATGGATTTATGTGTGTATATTTTATATTCCTACAACTGTAAAATGGGAAGAGATTTAACTGGATATCTATTGATTCGGACTGTTTCATTACAGCGCCCTTGGTAGTTAAACAATTATTAAATATTATTCCTCGTGTCTTATTCGACCCTTAAGATTAAGACAAAATATTTCTAACTTTAGCAGTCTACAATTTGCTAAAGAGAAATAATGGAGTTCTGTTCATTTCATATATAAGATTATCTTTGCACCTTTAATAATAATTGTACTGTACTTACGTAATGCATGTTTTAAAAATGTCTTCCTTATTTCCACTTTCCCCCTGATGGAAACGGCTAAAAAACTTAATCTCTATACTAAATCTTAGACTTGTATATTTATAAGATACGTGACTGGTTCATTTGTTTGTCAAGTCAGGCCACATGATTCTCTTGAGGTGTCTGATTTTCAAGAGCTAAAATGACGACATGCATTAACATGTAGTGTTTGATAGATTAGTGTCATGCTCGTCACATACCAGCAGCGGTGCTAAAGTCTCACACACACAAGCTGCTGCCTGAGTATTGAGAAACACTTCAGTGGTCGACACCTGCCATCCGGTCTAGACCGAGCAGCTCAAAGATCAAAGCACATGCTTACACGCTGAAAACTGGGAAACGTGTAAGACAGAGATGATACGAAGGAATGATAATGAAGATTTCCAACATCTTCCATGAGGAACGTTTACCAGCTTACGAAGATGGAATAGAAGGTGTTTGGATTTATATTCAAGTGTTTGTTGCACACAGATGGTTTTTATTAAAACAGGCACTTAATAGCACACCTGGCAAAATGACTCAGTAATACAAAAAAATGCTGCGGCTGTTTGGTTTACTGACCTTCTCACACACACTTTCACTTGCTGTAGACCAAAACATTCAGCCTGTACAAACCTGACCTTGAAATAGATGCCTTCTTAATCAGTAATTCACCTAGACAACACACATATACATTTAACACACGTTTACACACCCTTAAAAGTCTATAGTGCATAAATCTCAGTTGGATCATGCAGATATGAAGTATCTGTATGTTATAAGGGTCCTTCAAGCATAACTTATAGCAGTTTCTTATAGTTTCTTTCTTTCTTTAATGGGTATTCAGTTTTTGCACTCCAGATGGAAAAACTTGACATTATGCTGCCGCTGGAGAAAACATGTTGGACTCTTTTATTTTAAAAACATTAATGAAGACAAAAACACCATTAATGGCACTTTATTTCATTTTCTAGAAAGCAGCTAATTAATAATTTTCTTTTGTTGTAGAATCTTAATGTTTCTTGACACCTACTTGATTTGCTGATGGATAAAAGCTTAAATTATGTTTCCCCAATAATCTCTTAGTTTAGGTGGTTATACAATGAAAGTTCTCTTGACCACATCTATTAGACATTTGTTAAGGATAGATGTTTTGATGCAATATGTGAAAGATGCATCTTCTTATGAACTTATTTAATGAAGCTCATTAAATGTTAATGGGGTCTATGAATTTCAAACACTGACGTTGCTTTACAAATTTTACATTTCTTTAAAGTTTGTTTTGGCATCTGATGAGTGCCAAATTTGTGACTATGAAACAAAAACAGGGTATCACTCACAAAATAGAAGTTTATTGTTGAACAACAAACTTCACACATACAACAAACAGGCCAAGGTAAAACAAATAATGTAGATAAAACAAAATAAAATGAAACCAAAACTCCTTTTCTTTGGCCTAGCCCTCCAATACAAAAACTAGTTTATGGTACAACTAATTATGGTTCAACTAAAGTTCATAAAATTTACTGGAATGCTCCGAGTTTAATGGCTGTCGATTTTATAGTTGTTGTCTGTTGAAATATCGAGACATGGTCAGACAAGTAAAATTTCATAAAGAAGCACCCTTTTGGTCACAGAAGATCATGATAAAGTGGTCGATCTCTTCACAATATGTACAAAAATATAAAATGTAAATAAAAATACAAACAAACCCTTGTCTTGTGTAGTTCATTGCAAATGTTGGAGACCTGGGTTATGGACAGTCCTCTAGAAAATTTTGAATTGGGGTCAGTTAGTTGACATGGGTGACAAACTTGAAAATGACCATGTATTATGTATTTGAGTCCTTTATGCCACTGGCTTAAACAGTTGTGTAAAAGCAGAGACATCTACACCTGCTCAGCAGTATGAAACACTCCTTTAATCATCATCATCATCTTCTGTTTTCTGCTTCTTAAGGTCAGCCTCATCCTGAATGGAAACATACAGTTAGTAAATATTCTGATCAATAATGAAGACACAACGAGGTAAAAATTATCATTGAGCTTAACTCATACCTCATCATCTTCATCATCATCATCTTCTGCAGCCCGTTTTGTTCCTCCACCTAGATCATCCTCATCTTCATCCTCGTCTTCATCCCCATCACCTGTAGGGGCAGATCATTAACTGTGATTAGAATGTTTGCCAACACATTTGTTTTGACATTAAAATTATATCAGAAAACGATTTATAAAAACACCAATGTTGTACCAACCTTCTCCTTCCTCCTCATCTTCCTCATCAACTTCATCTTCCTCCTCCTCAATTTCTGGCTCCCCGTTCTCTTCATTCTCCTGTTTATAATGTTTTATAAAAACTCATTATGATGTCACCTCCATAAAACAGTACTAGAGAACATTGGCCGGGCATTTATTTACCTTTCCATTAGTTGTTTCTTTTCCATTTTTCTTCTCTTCAAGAAGTTTCTTCTCCTTCAAGTCCTGTAAAAATATTGTAGATTTTAAATTAACTATTTTACTTAATAACCAATAACTATCTAACGTGCTTACACGCTTAACTTGGTCTGATTTGAGGCACATCTGAAGATTACATTAACGTGATCATTAACGCCCCCTATGCGCACACATTAAAATTGCACCTTTAATGGCGCCCTCTGACATTGACGCCCCATTGGCTGCTGCAGGGAATTTTTGCTGTCCATCAACGACTCGTGCTCCCGCCTTAACAGAGTTGCCGTCGTTTGTAATGTGACACTTTACCGCAATTCCGCTACTGTGGGTGCTGAATATTATGTATTGTATAAGCAACCGTATTTAGACGTTTACGCACTCGTTTATACTGCAGCTCCCGAAAAACAGTTTAAAGATACTAAACAGCGTGATAATTCAGAACTACATGATTGTGGGTCAGTGATCTGATGCCGAACTCTAATAAAGGACAAAGGAAGCGCACGCATGGCTTTCACCACACATCAATCCAAAACACGTCCGATGCGCTCGTCATCGCAGCAGTCAAGTTAACCTGGATTTAGGTCACGCAGTCGCAGAAAAGATAAACCGAAGATATCCTGTGATAAATGGCAGAATATTGTGTGTTCTTTAAATCTGCATCAACGCCTTTCATTTCATCTAAAAATCTATCCAATGCAGTTAAACCAATGTTATTCTTATAAACATTTTCTTTAATTCGTTTAATATAATCTTTAGCCCTTAAGCCGTTTATCAGCCACATCAACCAGGACCGCCCCATACATTTGAATCGACGTCTGTCTTGTAACTAGTAAACCTGCGTTACTGTCATATATAGAACAAACTAGTTCCCCTTACTAACGGTGACAGATTGTTCGACCGCGGTGTGTGCAGCTTCTGCCTTGACTAGTTTAAAAGACGTTAGAGTACAAGACTGCACGACATCGCCGCTTCAATGTCTTGATATCGTACGTCAAACTGCTCAGATATCTGATGTACAAGCAAGTCGTCCACAGTACATAAAACTCAAAAATATGTCATTTGCATGTGAAATCTGATGCACTGCGGCGTCACTTGGAGTTCCGCGTATCGGCTGCATCAGAATCACCCGCTATCGGACATGGATGTAGTTAAAAGCCGACCAGCGTGTACTCAATGATAGTCTACAGACGTGTTTCTCAAACTCCGTCACATATGCATTCAATATTTCTGTTAACTGTGGGATTTATCATCGACTCAGACTCCAAGCCACAAAAACAAACCGACAAACTTTCAGCCTCGAAGCCATCGACCGATCAGCCAATTCCCAATGCTGCGATGATGTCTGTTGGAAACAAGCTAATCGATCAGCAGACTTACGATACACGGCAATTCAAAGCGTTTGTGAAGTTGTTTTAAAACGTATCTACAGTTACGAAGAACGAGTAAAATTAATGCTAACCGTTAATGCGAACAAGACCAGCGAAACACAATGCAAAAGATTTATACGCTTAAGGAACATGAATGATTTATTACGGTAAAGCAGTTAATCGGCGCACATCGCCGCTGTTCAAAGGGGAAGCGATCCGCTTGTATAAACAAAGAACCCGCGCGCGTAGACTGTTACATTCCGGACAATGAAACTGCACTTGAATCCTAACTGGTTACAATGTATCAATTTAAAACCTAGTTACGTTGTATACATTTAAAGCAATGTATCTGTTGATAAGTGATTGCATGCTTTCTTTATATTCGTCATAATTTACTAACGATTCTTTCCGGCTAAACTACAGCCAAAAATAGCCCACGCTTTCACGTTTAATCTGAACTAGGAGACAAATGAAACGAAGAAAATGTTTTGAATGAGATTTCGTTTGGGGGCATCTCTTCTTACCTTTGCTGAGATCTCTGTAGCAGAATCGACCTTTGTATCTGCCATAGTTTATATTTTGTATTGATAAAATTAGGAACGGAGAAAAACGCAAACGCAAAAATAATCCGCTTGTATCCTCCAACAATCACTGTTGTAGTGAAGCTTTCTTGTGCCGACGGCATGCGATAAAAGAGGCTTTAATATAGATTTGTGGGCGGAGTTTAGGAGGCAGTCGTTTCTATTTGATTGGGCAGCAGGGTTCGAGGAGGTGTGGCTGTAGGGTATTAGCGCGGGACAATGGAAAGTATTTCTAAACGTGGACACACCCCCCACCAGAGCTGACTGAGAAGACACACCTCCAACCTCCTTGTTACTCGCAGTGCATGTATTACGATGTTCACGATATTAAACATTTTCTTAAAAACACGTTAATACGGCATACCAGCTCTTAAATTTAAAGTCGTGCCACAGTTTAAAGTCAATTAAATTAATTAATTAATTAACAAAATGGTAACAAACTTCGTTTGTCCACCAACTGCTTAGTCCTACTGATCCATAAATTGACCCCAAACATGGTACACTGTTTATTGTTTTAAGTTTGCACGCCAAAGAGTGTGACCATTGGCACATAAATATATATACAAATTTAAAACACGTACGGGGATACAGCCCCTCCCCTTTCCGTGAATTTCGGACTAAATTTAGCACTGTGAGTGTACGCAAAACATGTACTTTTATCGCGGTTTTCTTTCCTCTGACCAACGAGATTGTGAATTTTTATTATTTATTTTATACAAACTTAATGACCAAGAAAAAATAACCATACGATGCAAGCAAAGATCCAGCCACAGGAGTTTTATATCAGATATACGTTATAACGTGGGCTCTGCAAATAATACATAAATAAATATTTATAAATTAGACTATTTTAACGCTCATAGCACATGTTGTGGCTAAATTATTCGGGATGAATAGCATTTTAAACAAAGCAGAAGCCATAACCTCGCCAGAAAACATAGATGGGAGGGGAAATTTCTTCATAACCTACATTCAAATCCTCCTTTGATGACGAGCCTTTTTGCAGTGGATCGCATCTGATTGGGTGTTTAGACGGACGGAACACACGGTTTACGCTTTGCGTTAAACTATTGGATGCAAAAGATGTCAATCAACAGAATGACCCGCAGTTTGTGACAAAGCCTGGAAAACGGAATTGAAAATCCTTGGCTTGGGTGGTGGGGTATGAACATTAATGTCATGTAGATAGAAATTGTAAATTGGTTAAGTATTAAATAAAAAAATAAATAAGGACAAATAGGGGAGGGCTATAAAATATTTTTTTTGGACAGAAAGCTACACAACATGAGTAATACTAAAACAGGTATAGTCCAAAATTAGATTAAAATATATTTTGCCTCTGTTTAAAACACAAAGCTCTAAAGCATGGACTACCGTGTTAAACAAAACATTTAGTTAACCAAAATAGGAAAATTGCTATTTTTAATGTGTCAATAAAATACTAGTCTTTCAACCTAAGTTCTAGTTCTTCAAAGCCTACCAAAATAATTAATAATACAGTTTTGGGATTATTAATTTCAATAACGGTCTTTATGTCATTTTCATTGCTTTTATCTTCAGGCTAAGGAAGACCAATAAGTCTAAAAAGAATTACACTGAGTTTTCCACTACTTTACCTTTTCATCCAGCACTGCACAGCATTAGTTTCACTGGACAGTTACAGACAGAATCTGAACCCTTCATCTGTCACACCTATAATGCTACACCTTAGCTTTCCCATCCCTGCCTAGAGCACCTGGCCACAGCAAAGCAGCTCGGTCACATGCACATTAAACCACATTTCCTGTGGCTCCCCAGAGGCAGAGTATGTATTGCTGTACAGACTAAGAGACAGAGAAACACTTCCTCATGAGTAGGCAGTAAACATGTGCACACAGTGCATGTGTGGACCTGTCAGAGAGCGAGGAGGGGGAAAAAAAACAGCACTGCTGTTAAAAAGCAACTCAAATACACACTTCTCACTCCCCGAGGTTCAGACAGGTATACTCTTCTGGAAAAGGCAGGTAGTTGCTTGTGCAAGACATACAGACCCAAGCCATGAGCTAGGCAGAGTCTTACGTCCAGTGCTGTCTGGCTTTAGTAACACAACCCTATCAGTGCGCATTCCTAAGTCATGAGTTTTTTCGTGGTCCTCATCAAATATGGTTATTTATTGCCATCTGTGTATTTTTTGTATTTTTGCTCAGAGACAGAAAGAACTTGTTCCCTCTAGTGGGAATTACATATTATGGCAGCTCATGACATGTTCTCATCCTTTCGGTGACAGTAATATTATTATTCTGTATAATTTATTCGGAGTGTCTTTTTTCAGCATCTGAAAGAACCAGCTGTTGAGCTGACGTGTTTCAAGAATTTTTTGTCTGTAAAGAGAAACATTCCGCAGGAATGTCTTTCCAAATGTTATTTCCGCAAGGAGAAAAAGCTCATTTGAAAGTAATAATGCTGGCCTGGTGTATTTTAAACATAATGAGAGCAAGACAAGGAACATATTCTTGTTATCCTCAGCAGACAATTACAGATACAGTAACTGTTTTCTTAGAGGCACACAAGTCTTTCATAGAGAGGATATAAAAACACTGGTAAGCAATTTTACCTGTCACATTACAATTGTAATATTGTTATCCTTTTGAGCATAGTTATGTCCTAATATGACATATTCCAGGTCACAAATACTTTTAATAAGGTAATTTTTAAAAGTAATTTTTAATAAGGTAAAACCCTTTAAAAATAAAGACTTGTCTAATTAAATGATCAGAAATCTGTGATTTTATTTTAACATATGTCTGAACTGGCACCTGCAATGTCAGATGAATAAAAACAAATAAACAAAAATGCACATCCAATAAGATTTTGGACCGCAATGCCTCACACAAAACAAGATGAAACCCAATTCTTCTCATTCTCCCCATGAGTCTGAAGTCATAAATTAGGCATGAAGATCTTGGTGAAATGATCGATAACAAGACGAGGGTAAGATGAGAGATAGGATGTGATATCAAAACACACAGACCTCTACAGAATGCATGACAGTTTCTATATAAAAAAAATTAAGGTTAACTGCTGAGTCTCTACTGTCACAGACCACACACATTTTTTTAGAAATATGAGTGGTCCAGTTAGAAACTCTGCTAATAAGTGCAGTCGGCTGATGGAAATGAGTCTCATCTCAAAATGCTTGGAGGAGTGTCAGTGTTTACTGTATGCCTAATGCAAACCAGGTATGATTTTCCAGTTTGAACTACTGATGCATTAAAACGGAAGCAAAGTTATTATTATATTGATATCGGCTGTTTATGCAGTTCATGCCAAGATTAATATGAGCAATTATGTCACAAATCATGTCTAGAAAACATTACAGGTTTGAGTTCATGCCATCACTGTGGGCTGATGATTTGCATTTAAGACACACCCATAGACCTCAAAGTTATTAAATTATTAGGTAAGACAGATATATTTTATTTTAAAATTTTGATCTGGATTTGACCATGAAACATGCTCCAGCGATTTCTTATAATGGTTGAATATATCATATCATATAAAGGAAGATATCATATACAATGGATTGAGTCTTCTTTAAAAACATCTTTGTGCTTTATGAGACTGAAATAAACTTAAGGTTTTGCAAAATTAATGATATAATAGTAGTAATTGATACATCATAAATTGAAGGCTGACCTGTTTGCACTGTGAAGTGATTTTTTAATGCATTTAAATGGGGTTGTATTAAAGTCACTTAGTAATCTAGTACACAGTAACTTACACTATTTTATTTTTCAGTTCAACCACACTTCATATGTAAGGGCCACATATCTACTACAAATAAATGTCTATAATTTATAGGAAAAATTTGTGTCCAAGTGTAGCAATTTTCCTTTAACTGTTTAAACTTAAATTATCATAAGTGCTTTATGTATTTTATAGCACAAAGCATAAAGGTACTCTTTCATAGAGTACACTTATTGTAGAGTGTAAATATTACAGTATGCAGCATAAAGTGCCTGAAGCTTAGTTTTCACATAGCTGATCACTGGAAGTGCAGTCGCCCATGTTCAAAGTGCTATAAACCTGTTGTAATTGTGCAGGAATTATGAGCAAAATGAAAAAGGATACCGCAAAATATTTTATTAACACAGGAATTTTCTAGGCTTAAAGTGGGACCAAAAGGACCAAATTTATGAATGCACTGAATATATGCTCAATTTAATTGACCTAATCAATATAAAGGTTGCTGGAGCCTTCAAAAGGACAGGCTAACTCTTTTTCTCTCTTGTCCAAATAGTTAAATAAGAAATTAAGTTTATTATAAACATGAGTTGTAAAAACCCTGACTTTTCCTAAGGCAACTGTAGCCCAAATATCCAAACTTGTGCTGAATAATTTACTTTCTCTCTGACTCCCTGCAGAGAACTCCCGATTCTCCCCCCTAAATCTGGCCCCAACCCCCAATTTACTTACAGCACTTCCTACTGTTGACCCGTCACATCTTAAGGTCAAATTAAACGACAGGACAATTTAGACACAAGCATGCAGCCAGGCACACTGAAAATGTTTTGGCTGAATTCTTATGTACCACGATTAATGTGTAACCAATACACAACAAACAGTATCAAAATATGAAACATTTCCCAACTATGGACAAGTTATCTTTCATTCTTATGATGTTAAAAGTCCTGTCCTCAGTTGAAACACACATTGTGCAATGTCTCAAGCATAAGGGCTGCATTGTGTTTTATCATTAACTTTAATAAGAAGCATTCACAGTAGACAACAAAAATAACAGTGAGAGACAGTTATTGGGCATTGAGGAAAAGAACTAGGGCTTTTGTATGCAGGTCTTAGGAGCCAGAGAGTATCATTGTGACTTTGTATCTTCTAGTTTGTTGACAAGTGAAGAAACTTAGTGTCACTTAAACTAAGCTAAACTAATTCAGATATAGATTATGCCCTCCTACTATATTGTCTTAATAGTTAATTGGTTAGTCTACAATTATTATGAATAGTGGAATAGCTTGACAGAAAGGTTTAAGGCCACCACTGTCTTAAAGTAATTTATGGTTTATAACATCACTTCACGAAACCAGATTTATAAAGATTGTAGGAGCATGTGAAATGCATAAAGCATGGGACAAAGGTTTTACTTTAGTTAATATTATTCTAACAATTCACACTGACACAATTGTCATAGTAACTGAGGACAAGTAATAGAAGCAAATAATTTTTCATGGATCCCAGGACTGCATTCTTTACTTTATTATAAAATTAATATTATCTCAGCTTGAGTAGCAGTGTCATGTCTCACACAACACTTCTTGCCAGAGGGCAAAGAAAACAGTTTTACAATTTTAAATTAAATGTCGCCTATAGGTGATATTTGTCAGTTTCTACACATTCTGCAACACACATGAAAAACAGATGACTCAGATGACCCAACGTTACATACCATGATCAAACTGAAGCAATCAGACCAGGTTTGGAAGTCATTCAAGTGGCCAGAAGCTGGACTTTGATCTTAGCAGATTTACTGACATCATATGTGTACTTGGATCACCACCTTTGGCTGAAATTTTGGTATGTCTTGATATATTTTGTAAATTAAATCTTTAAATAAATATATCTGCCATTCAGTCATTTTTTACAATGATTAAACTCAAGAGAAATGTTGAACAAAGAGTAGTAAATTGCCGACTAAGTCACGCACACAAATCTGAGTCTGATCCCACAAGACAAGCTGCCACATGAAGAGCTATAATCACATGTAGAAAAACATTTTCTTACTGTGATCTGCTGATCGAAACAGGCCTCTGATCGCAATACTCTAGCCCCCTCTTGTGACCAGAAACACTAACACATAAAAGACAAACTCGAACGTCTCGCTTGTACATTGAACTGAAACTGGCCATGATGAGACCACTCAAAAACAAACAACATGACATGGTAATTCAAGGCAATAGTTACTTCAGAGTATTTGAACATTGCCAAAAAAGACGTTTAAGGGGTTAAGGCGTTAAAGGGGATAGAAAAGGAAGTCACCTATTTTAACAGCCTATTGTGAATATGTTGTATTTAAATATTTAATATGGCCATTATTTATTAAGATTATTATTTTTAACATACCAGAAATGTAATTAATTTAAATACAAGTGACAGTGACAATATAATTCACTGTTTTTAGGTTTCGAGTTATTTTGATATGGGATTTGTTTTATAGATTTGTTACTATGTAATGTAATAAGCAGCCTAGGCATGAGTCTATAACATTTCTTATTACACTGTGTATTCCTTAGGACCAAGTACTGTACCAATTTATTTTCCTAACAGGAAAAAATGTCTTAAATAATAAAAACGATTTAAATGCTATTTAAAATAAAAATGACTGGATTCCACAAAATTGCATACATTTTCTGCGTTTATTATTAATTTAATCTGAAATCGCATTCATACCAGCCTGTCTAGTATAAACTTATGTAGCCTAGAAGTGTTGAGATACTGTAAAATGCAGATCAGTACCATCTAGCGTAAAGTCTGTGACATTACATTAAAAAACGCTAAAAATCAGTCTATAAAATTTTAATGTAGTTGTAAGAGTAGCAATCAAATGATGTAAGAATAAATAAATAAACTGCAAGTGAGATCATCTCTACAAGCAGCCAAATCAGTTCCACATTATGCATGTCGGGTAACAACAGGTGATGTTTGCTATAGCAGCATGGCTAGTTATTTATAAATTACTATCTACTAATGAGGACTATCTATACCAGATCCCACACGAACTGAAAATCTTATGAAGAAAATACAAAATGCAGCCAATAAAATCTAATCTCGAATCACACCAAAGCTCATCAACAGCAAATCAAGTTTATGCCAAAATGATCTGAAGTTTTTTGAATATTCATTCTATTCTTTCCACTTCACACAAAAGCCAAGACCATTAAGGCAATTACTGTAGACTGTGGTCTGACTGTATATGGTTTCCATGTAAATACAGCCATGTGAAATGCTAAATGTGTGTACAAAGACAACCCTTTCCTTGCTTTTGTAATGTATAAGGCATAGACACAGTGCAGGCTGTGACAATTTGACTAAATGATTGTAGTCCCACCCAAATGTATTGAAAAGATACTGCATATATGCAGAAATGCGAAATGTTTAAGTTTGCATTTCTGTTTGCATTAATGTTTAAATACGATAATCACACAAAGATTTGTTTTTATTTATGTTATATATGATGAAAGGTGAGTTCCCAAACATGCCTTCATTGACAATGGTAAGATTTCCTTTACATTTTTAAAATGGCCTGACACATTCATAGAGTACAATGTATCCCAAAGAAGACTATTGTGTTTAAAAGTCCTAGTTTATTAAAATTACAGGGGTATTTAAATTGCTTATTGTGTTTAATCAGTGGTGCTTAAAAACTCACAATAAAAAAAACAAAAAAACAATTAAGTTTTGTGTTACAGATGAGAGCCTCCGCCAAAACACACAAACTACATACATAGTTTGACAGACAAGCAGGACATCCTATCATTGCATTTGGACCGTCTGCAACGATTGGACGAACATTTAATGGTCCTGTGCCTTCCACGAAAGATACACATATTTTTTAACTTTATTGCAATCAGGATGTGAAGACACTTTCAACAAAAAATGTTTCTAGAAAAAGTCACTTTAAATGTAAATACACTGTCTGGATTATTCTTAAACGGAAATATCCAAAATAAAATTAGAAATCATTACAATTGTATTTTATTAGTATTCGCCGTGTATTATGTTTTTCTGTGCATTGATGATGTCGCGGTCCACCTTGTGTAGTTGTTTCCACACGCCACAGCTGCAGTGAAACAAAGACGCTTTATTGTTCTTCCATGACGCGACTTGCGAAGAGCCCTGC
>JAZGTK010014196.1:0-13876 GCA_036877625.1 Ambastaia sidthimunki
TCAAATGTACCACCGCATTTACATACTTGCACACAAACACACACCTGGATTATACCAACCGCATCAAACCAAACCACATGTCCACATTTTGCTTTATATGTGTACATTTTGTATATTCATGTTTTATGTCATTGTTGGTGTTTTGAGTCATTTGCAGGGTAATATCAATATGACGTGATATTGTGCCCTGGAGTTTACATTAGGTAAATGCAGCTTTATTACCATGGGAAAATCATAGCCTTCCCTAAAATTACACCCGGAACCTACACATTTGGGTCACTGTATGATAGTTTCCTACATTTAGATTTTGTGATTCACTGCTGCGGGTGCCTCTGGCAAACACATCCTAATTACACATAGACCCAACACAGCATCTTTCTCCTTTAGATTATATTTATTTCAGAACAGCAAGATGATGGTGAAAGTGTGTGTGTGTGTGTGTGTGTGTGTGTGTGTGTGTGAGTGAGTGAGAGAGAGAGAGAGAGAAACAAAAAAGTGTGGCTACTGCTTTGGTAATTTAAGAGAGCGCTAATGAGCGTCTGCTAACCTTTCTCTACCATCCATCAAATCGTAATGGAGTAGAAGATCCTTTTCCCAATCGTGCTTCATTAAAACTTTCTATTAATTTTAAATATGACGCAGTGTACCGATGAAATTAATAGAGTTTCAAGTGCTTATTTCATCCTATAGATTTAGAATCCTCCCAAAACATTTTAACTACATTAATTGTAATATTTAATGGTCTAGTTTATTTAGTATGTGTATGAGTTGGAGAAAAGGTCACTAGTCCGATATATGGCTTTAACCTGTGTCATTATACGCATACGTGAGGAAAACCACATGGAACGTTGCATTTTGTTAAATACAGTTTGAAAGATCTGGAATTCAAACTTTTTTTTTATTATATTGTTTAGCAACAATTTAATGTAATTGTATAATATTAGTTTATATATGTGAAAAATATGTGATGCAGAAAACATCAGTTATTAACAAAAGGTAATATTTTTAACCTGATCTAACTCTTAAAAGTCCTTTTTTAATTGATGCATATTAAGTAATAAATCATAAAAAAATACTTTGACTTGAACTTGGTTATTTAGAAATTACCACCCAAATAATTTTCGGAAAAATGTCATGTTGTTCCTCAAAGAAAATGCATTTATAATGCCAAGGGTAAATAAAAGATGTGTTCTTTGTGTTAGAGTAAATGGCTGCAGCAAGTAAAAGTCCATATGGAAAATGGTGTGCTAGGCTTCATTGCAAAAGATAGTGTGTGTGTGTGTGTGTGTGTGTGTGTGAGAGAGAGAGAGAGAGAGAGTCTTAATTAGCGGCTTGCTTTCGATTGGGTGACATGTTACCTGTCAGAGTCAACACGTAGCGCTATTCAAGCCTGGACTGTTTGTTTCTGTCACTCAGCTGCCAACAAACTCCCAATTTTGTTCCTCTCTTTCTCTCTCTCTCTCTCTCTCTCTCTCTCTCTCGCTCTCTCTTTATGCAGTTTTTTTATGTTATCTGAATTACTGCTTAAATTAACATGGTTGACAGTGTCTGCATGTGCACTCTAAATTTAGGTTGAGAATTACGAATAAAAGAAACATTTAATATATGTTTCCCGCCCACGAAAAAATATTGCAGAAACATAGCACTGAAGGTAACAATATTTACAGATTTTTTACACATATTAATAGTTTAATTAAGCATATTTCTTATATTTATTCAATTTAAAAAAATTCTCTCAAAAGATTAAACAAAGAACAGACAGACGTATTACAGTTATAAGGTAACTATGGTTAATGCGTTAAACTAACAATGCACAAAAACTTTTACAGCATTTTACAAATGTCTACATAAATTTTAATTAATTCTTTGATTCATTTTGACTTAAACATGTTCTATTCTTCATTGTTAAACCGTGTTTGTCTGTAATGCAGCTAACATTATCGTATACATATTTCAAATAAAATGTTGTATACATCTGTTCAGAAACTCACATTAACCCAGATTAATGAATGCTGTAAAGGTATTGTTCATTGTTAGTTTACATTAACTAACGTTACATTGTGTAAACGTATACAACCTCACTGTAAAGTGTTACCATAATGATAAAGATAATAGATACAATTTTCTGTATTTTGTCTTTTTTTTTCCAAGTTTGTTTAAAGAAACTAAAGCTGAGTGACAACATGCTCTCCTGCTGAGTTGTCAAGGTGTTTAACAAGTGCTCATAAAATGCTGACTTGAGCTCCATGTGGAAGTGTTTAAATGCGTGTGTGTTCGGAGGGTGAGAGTGTTGTGACAGACTAATAGTCTGCTCAGGTGTTTTCTCCCTTTGCCTGATATAAATATGGGTGGCCTTGTTTTTGCTGGGCCGGAGGGTCATGTTTTTATGAGTCAGGCTAATCAGCTCCTCTGACAGCACAAACATGATAATTACCCCACCAGTCACACACGTGCACGCCTTGATTTTTCTTCATGTGAAAGATAATATTTTGAACCTCATCAAAGAAAAGTGGTGTTTGAGAAACGCAGGTGAGGTGACGCGGCCGTCTGACAGGTGGTAATTAGCCTGAAGAGGGCACGACTCGGGGGCGGAGTAATCGAGCAGATCAGGTATACGCGGTGACTGTCGTGTGAACGTTTGCGACTTCATTCCGCCCGTGCTGTGATTATTGTGAGGAGGCCCTTCAACCGTCGCCCGCCTTTCAACTCTTGTTTATAACAATATCATGCCATCTGTCTTCCTATCACTCATCGGTCGTGTTAGCACATTTGATAAGAGCTAAAAAATGCAGTGTATCGAAACCACGACAGGTGCTGTCCCAGCAGCACCCGCTCTATATACTAAACCGCGTCTCTGGTGTTTTCCCAATCAAAGTAAGTAAAGAACTCCCACTTTTAGCCAGATGCAACATCAGTGTCAGTTCGATGCCCCCTAACCTTTTCTGCATCGGTGGTGGAGTGAAGGAGAATGGCAAGAGGGCAAAATGGCAAATGGTGTGGTGTACACAGTGCCCTCCCTGTGCTATAAATCAGACAGGCAGGCAGGCCCGAATGAGCTTCTCCTACAGTCCTCGCTGCTGGCGCTACCCATCGCCATTCATCACCCGTTTCCTCCCTCCTCTCTTCCTGCTTACTAAAAGGCCACGGGATGCAGTGCAAACCCTCTCATCTCCACTACCCCACTCATCCAGTTCCTCAGAGAGAGCATTCTGCCTAAGCAACCTGTCAAGGATCTCAGATTTTAAAATCCATCTCAGTGATCCACATACATTGTGCATTTACATTTATGCATTTGGCAGCTACATTTAATCAAAGCGACTTGCATTCAAGGTATATTTTTATTTTATATACATAAGTGTTCCCAGGCTTCGAACCCACAACCTTTGTTCTACCATCTGAGCTACAACTGAATGTTTTCTAGGTGATTTCATCACAAAACACTTTGTTTTTACCTTGTGAACAGAATCTTAACACCAGGTGTAAATGGGGTCTCTGATGCCCTCAATCGTGTCTGAAAACTGTGCAGAATTGCTTGAGATCTTTAGTAAACTCAGGGCAAGTGTAACCTCAGTGATTGCTTGAGAGGTTAACTGGTTTGTGTCTTTCAGTAAATAGCATTCTGTAGCACTCGCTATTATTTAAGCCGTCACTAAAAGCCTAATCTACCAATTCATTTACCAACCAGAGGCAACATGCCATTTCAGAGTCTCAGAATGGCACTTTAGAGGAGTATTTATGTGCAAGTTCAGGCAGTCAAGAAACTTCAGCCCTGAGCACACACAGGTCTGTAGGGCAGGACATAAAGTCTACAAAAGTGTGATTGGGTTCCTGACCTCCTAAGGTTCCTCTTTAAAAAGAGGAAATTGAGAGAGAACGAGACTGAGAAAGATGATACTGTACATGCTTCCCAGTATAAATGTCTCAGTCTAAATGGCTGATGTTTTTCAGTTGGCTTAAAGAATTGTGGTGAGGCCATGACAGCAACTGAGCTGATAAACAACACATGACAAATAAAACAAGCGGAAAAAGGTAATGTGTAACATACTTCAGAGATGTAAACAGAGCAGTATTTGTAAGCATGTCACACATTTTCTTCATTTCCTCATGTTATTTTCATGCATTTTATTTTAATCTACTACAACAGGATAAACCACATTTGTACTACAATAGTGACGCAAAGACACAATAATGACAAAATGACGCAAATGGGTGTCAGATCATAGCAGATTTTAACCAAACACTTAAACCTTTAAAGTCGACATAAGTCGGTGTTTACAACTCATTTACGTCCGTATTGTGACGTATCTGCAAGTTTAACGAGCTAGAAAAATGAAATATCAAACTAAAAATTAAAATTCATAACGGGAGTGGACATGACGCCTAAACCGACACGGTGTTTTTTCCATGACTTCAGCATAAAGAACATATCAGTTGCATTTTCCATGTTTTATCTTTACGATCACAGCTGAAAACTTACATTTCCCTTTTTGTAGGTCTCACCGACAGCTCAAGCCTCTCCAAGTAACTCCACGTACCGTGAACGCAGGAGAACGCGTTCGTTCCACGCGTGCCGCGATGCACATGCGCAGACGACGCACTCCGACGAGCCAAACGGACTATGCCTATTGTTACCTATAATTGGAGGTAACAATATTTACAGATTTTGTTTTTACAGATATTAATAGTTTATTTAGCATATTTCTTATATTTATTCCATTATATTTATATTATATTATATTTAGAAAATCTCTCACACAAAAAAAGAACGGACAAACATATTAAAGTTTTTATAAGGTAACTATAGTTAATGCGCAGGAGAACGCGTTCGTCCCACAGGGACTGGGATGCAAGTGCGCAGACGACGCGTCCTGACGCGCCAAACGGACTATGCTGCTGATGAGGTGAGCGTCATAGTTTGTGCAGTAATGTGTGATGTTAAAGAAATACATGGAGATTACAGCGCAGTATGGGATCTAGAGCATATGTGAATGTGGCCATTATTTGTAAGATTTGAAAATAAAACATGTTTTGCTTAAGCTACTTTTATCTTAGGGTAATAAAATAAATGTTTAAATACAATGAATAGACTACAAAATAAACAATAGAAAACAAGTAGGAAGTTTAGGGAATTTATGTTACATAAATATAGATGAGAGTACTATGCCTGGACTTTTGGTGATTTTGTCTTCTGTTAGTTTAGGTGGGGGGAGAACTTCTATAACTGTTTTTCTCTGTCTCTCTCTGTTCCTCCATTCTTTCACTTACTGCTTTACAGAGAACCCTAACAGTTCCCTACACTTCACCAAACAAAGACTTTAAACCCCACTAGTAAATCAGTGTCAGGGAAACTACAGCAAAATCCTCTTAGATTTATTATCTCAAAGGCTTGTAAACTAATATTGAAATAGGTCTCAATGCACACATGCTTTAAAGGCTTTTTGGGAAGATTTTATTATACACACATTTTGTACTAAAAGAGAATCATGTAATCAAGTGTACTGATGGCAGAAATGCCTAATAATTTGAGGTTTATATAATGTAAATACTATTTTTTAAATACTATGTTTCATTTTAGTAAAACAAATGTCAGTGTTATTTGTTATTGAACTCAGTTACCTGTGGCGATACACAACGTTTTTATTCATTTCTGTTATGAAGAATTTGTACATCTGTAAAGCTGTGCATAAAACAAAGAAGTCAGGACATATTTGTTTATAGATTTCAGTGTCTAACCAAACATGCAAAAATAAACACTCACATTTTTATTTAAAAATACTTTTTTTGAAAATTGAAACTTTGGCACATGCTGAGAAAGAAACTTATTATTGACGTAGAGAGTACAGTGAGTGTGTACTTTAGTCGATTTCAAACTGAAGCTGAAAACATACTAAAGCTCTGTGAAAATCAGTTCTTATCCCCCAGAGGATTTTCAAAGGTAAGCTTCCATTTTTGATTTACAATGACAAATGCTTGAAGATTAGCTTTCCTTAAGCCAGCTCTTATGAAAATTTACAGTTCTGCATTAATATTAATGGATTATTTTCACCTGCTTGGTTTCATAAATAAGTGCGGCTTTTGTCAGCCCATGTGGATTACCTGCCTGGTTGTAACCTCACCCCAGCAGTCCTCACACGTCCATTTTGTGAATTAATTGGAGAAATTGCAAATCAGCGAGCTGGCCAAATAATTCATTGTCAGATCCAATCAATACACAGGGTAAATCAACTCATTTAATTTATAAATGATCCTATATAGATCAAGCGACCAATTAAACAATTAGCATACATTTAGCAATTAATTAATACAACCATTAATCACGTCATTACACTTAAGATTGTTGAAGACAAGTTTTTTGAAAGTGCCAGGCACGCCGGCACATAGGCAATACATTATATGAAGAGAGTACAGCTAGTGACACAGAGAAATTTACTGTGCTAAAAGCAATGCAATTAGAAGAGAGGTGGAGAGGCTGGAGAGGGGATGTGTGTGGTGTTAAAAGGAAGAGAGATTTGACAGGCGTGGACAGATTCTTTTCCACTGATGAAAAAATATACAAAATGGGCCTTGTTAAAGCACACTCAGAATAATTTGCAAGGCAAAGTGGCCTTTACAAAAATGCTTTTAAAAAGTTTCAGGGTTAACTTTGGAGTCTTTTGTTATTATGCTGGTCAAGCATCAACATAGATTAACACAATGAATATCAAAGTTTTATATAAATGTATTAGAATTCAGGTAAAACATCTCAGAGGGATGATGGTTCTAATTTGTGTGTCATACATATAATGAGTCAATTCGGTTGCCGTTAGAATTTTCACATAGTAGAAAATTTGTTAACACTTACATACTTTATACTTTAGAAACAAATAGTTAGTTCTACATTAACACTTTAGTCACTACTGATAACTAATAAAGAAGAGTGATTAACTGGTCAAGAGGTAATAGAGTACTACTGTTTGGGGGAAGTAACAGTTACTTACTGCATATTTAATAGTCTTTATCAATAACTATATGCTGTATGGCTCCTGCAAAACAATACATTAACAGAGGCTTATTTAAAATAACTATGAAGTAACTACATTAACAATATCTACATTAACAGTCACATACAATTAATTATGCAAAAAATGGGCTTATATTACCCTGCTTATTAATACAGTGTTAACAAATGTAGTTTACTTTCAGGAGGTTGGTCACTTAATATCTCATATAGTATTTTAGTATTTTGTATCATGTATTGCAAATGTGTGCTGAAGTGTTTACAAAAGTTTCATAACTTTGAATTTTAGCCAAAACCATGGATGGTCTAAAACAAAATGCCAAATTCTGAAGCACAAGATTATTTTTGCTCTGTGCTTTGCTGGTAGTGCCAAGTCTCTGCTACTCCCACCTTTAAAGACTGGAATGAAAACAGCAGCTCTTTGTGAGATCATACGAGGGGCCCACCCGGGAGATGTCTGTGTTCTCGCTATTAAACTGTCAAGTAAATAATTATTCTACTTATGTTATTTAATTCTTCCATTTTTAGCCCAAAGTGTTGTAAGTGTTAAACCTGTGACTGCGGCATTGACGAGCAGAGTCAACAGAAATCTAGATGTCGGAGGTTGAAGTTCGAAGTGGGAAAATCTGACTTCTTGTTAATGTTTTAGACATTTGACACTTGCAAAGTGTGAAGTTACACTTCAACAGTGTGAAAACAAATGCATTTGGCTTGTTATACAGGCAAAGCTACATAATCTTGTAGTTTATTGGCTGATGTGTTGACCCACACTTTCATCAGATCACAAAGATAAAAAAACAGAAGTATACTTTATTCTTTGAACATAATTGTGTTTCTTTGTTTTTCAGTGACCAAAGAATAAAACAACCTAACAACTCATCATTTCTGCATGAATTTGTAAGATGTATTAATGGTACAATTTCTGTTTGCCGCCTGTTTAGTGTGCAAATATACTAAGTTCAAATCCTAATATATATGAAGACTAAGTGATATATATGAAGAAAAGTGAATACACTTTTCAGATGTATTCAAACTGCATTTGCCAAACATGTAACTCTAAACCTTATTTCATTACAAGAAAAACCTGCCAATAAGGTGATGAATTTTGAGCACATTCTGAAACATTCCATGCTAATGATTTGTTAATTAGAATGGAATGAGAAGTAGAGATTGGACTTTTTTTGGGCTGTGGTCATGTGGAGTGGAACAGTACACAGGAGTCAGGCAGCCAGAAATCTTCCTTCATTTTGCCTGGATGTTGCTCTTTCTCTCATACCCATACAGAAATCAGATATACAGTATGTAAATGTAAAACACAACAAAATGATGTTCAGATATGGATAAAATAAAATAATAATAATAAAATAAGATCACTGTATTCATATATGTAATGAATATGACACACATTCCTATGAACAAGTTCCTGCATCTCAACACATTTCCACTGTGGACATACTGTACGTCCACTGTATATGTGTGTGTGTGTGTATTTTAGGTATAATATAAATGTATATTTATGTATGAGGCTGTTTTAGTTATTGAGGAGGCCACTGAGAAACATAGTCCTGTTTTGAATGAAATCTTCTGTGTGTGTGATGTTGTGTGTCGATTTGTGGGTGTATTTAAAAAATTGGCCTTTAGCCACCCCGTCGTTAGCATGCCCATCCCCAACCATGCACCGTATGGGGCTTTCTACTCTAATCACAGAGAACAGTAAGACATATTTCAATTTCCTTTGATCTTCATCGGTGGTACAGTGGGAAGGGCTGATCATTAAAAATACAGCACTGGGCAGCGCCTGCCTGGTGTTTCTGACTTCCATTTGAAAAGCTCATATGTGTGCGAGTTATATACTATTTTATTTCTAAACCCGGTCTTCACAGAAACAACTTTCTGAGTTCAAAGCCTTTCGTGATTGGCTTGCATGTAACTTGAGAATACACAAAAGCTTTGAAGTTCAAATTACTGTATGAATTTACCAAGATCTACTTTGTGGTGGCACAGAAAGTTCAAGCTGAGAGGGAAACAATACCTCATTGTTGACTTGGCACTTCACTTGGGTTATGATGCATTAAAATGCCTTCAGCTTGCAGGCAAAACTAATTACCACAAAGAACATATATACAGTGACACCTTGTTTGGTTTCCTCTCAAAAAAATTATGAAACAATTTCTTCTCTCATGGGTGCTAAAGTGTCAGCAGACAATGTTGGATCAATACTGAGCAGTGACTCTGTCGAGCATAAATATATTTCTTGGCCCATAGCTTGAATGTTATAATTCTGACTTAGATTCTTGCTGGCAATAGATGCTGTCTATTAAATCTCTCTCTCCCTTCCTTCCATAATCTACCCTGTGTTTTCACAAAAGACTCCACACATGGTGACAAATGCAGCGTTGCTAGTATAACTGCAGATGAACAGTGTCAGGTAAAGTGCTATCAAAAGACGGTTAATGTGTTTTATACCAGCGTGCCTGCTGAGTGGGTGAATACTCAAATCACTCAGTGTCAGACAAATATACCTTAATAAGACTCTCTGCTTCTCATCTGAGTACACACACACTTATGCACATTTCTATGCCACACATTGAAGTGAAGATAAAGCTTTTCAAGTCCCTGATAGTGCTAATGTATCTCTCACTTTGGACACACTGCTAATGTTGATTATTAGTGGTGCTTGCTGAAGGCAAGAATCACTATTAATATTGCTTAGGTGTTGAGTTAGGGATTTGAACAGACTCTTAACCCTAAGTATTAAATTTTGCTGTACAACTCATCCTGCCCTAAATACAAATTAGACCTCAGATTGTTGTCTTAAAACTGTAGCTTATTGACCAGAGGTCTACTATAACTGCAGTATACCATCAGAATTAGGTTTATATTTTGAAATGATAAAATGGCCAAAACAACTTTTTGCCAGGATTAGGTTACCTAATTAATATAATATAATGTTATATAATATATATAAAGGAGCTGAATAACCTTGTTTTTTATTTATTTCTTTTGGTGGTGGTAAGCAGAGCTCTAGAAAAACATATACTAACTCAATAAAAACACTCAGCATATGTAATGTACTTTAGCAAATGAAAATGTAAAAATATAGTTGATAATTATCATCCATACAGTTTCTAGCAATGATTTTTTGTTTCCCTATGGATCTTGTTTTCAGTCTTTTTAATTGTATAAACTAAAGCAGTATGTTGTAAGGGATAGCTCGACTCATTATAGGCTTGTAGTGTTGGTTCCCAAGCACCCATACCTTAAAAAACATTTTAAACAAAAGCTTTGTAGAATTTGGCAACGAAAGTGCTTTTTTCTTTTTGCAGTGCTGGTGTCTAAAGTTGTCAAGCTCACTGTGCCGTCTTGTTTTCTCCCTCACTCTGGTCCCCATAATCAAAGGCATCCTGGGTAATTTCTCTCTTTGTTTTTCTCCTTAGCACTGAGTTGGTTGTTTTGGCTGATGTGATGTGACTTGAAGGAAATAAATCTCAGTTTTACACTGAACCCCCCCTCTGGTCCTCCTCCACATTGCCAGATAAAAGGCCAGCCCATGAAGGACGTCTGTGCTGACAGCTCAGTTCTGGACTGGGACTGTTGTCTTCTGCAGGGTGCTTGCGAGTGTATGAGGGTATGGTGTTTTTGGGAAAACTTTGCCCTCATTGTTCGCCCATGCCAACTCAAACTGTTAGCTCCATAAGCTGGCAAGCAATGCCCGCCGCCATCATCTGGGACCTGCTTAACGTATTTTCATTTCGGCTGAGTTTTGAGGGGGTGAGGCCAGAGGGATTGTGGGATAGCGGTAAGTACATGGGGATATAGCCTCCTTTCGGTTGTCACAACTGGTAAAGGCTTGACTTTGAACTATGGAGAGAGAAACCTAATTATACCCCACCTGTGCCCGGCTGCAGGGTGAAAATAAAGCCGTTAACTGTCTCACAACTGGCACAACCCTGTGTTTGTATACATCTGTGTCTTATTTCCCTCTTTGGCACAATCAGTCCAGAAAGCTAAGCAGGCATGACCGCATTTGGCAACTTCCAAAGACTTTGGCAAAGTTAGACAAGGAGAAGGCTGAGTAATCGAGAAGGGAGGGGGGATATGGGTGCCATGTGTTTATGTGTGTGTCTGTTAGTGGCCGAGAGGGGTATTGTTTGTTTTTTCCCCTCTGTTGCTTTCTGGAAGTTGCTTTGGAAATGCTGCTATAGCAGAAAATAATTGGTACCGCTCAGTGTGGAATTGAGGCATGAAGTTACTGTGTGGAAGATACATGCATGTACATAATTGTGTGTTTAAGGAGACTTCTGAGACATGTAATGTTGTTTTATGTCAGAGCAAATCAAAGCCAGCTACCCAGCGTCGTAAACAGACTTGATTGACATGTGACTAATAAGGGAACGCCACTGGTAGGAAGCACCTGCAGTGTCCTCGCGGTATCCGCTCGTCGTCTTCAGCGAGGCGGGGTAATTCTGAGGCGCTGTTGTGGGCCACTTTCAAAGGCATTCTGCCGCTCTGACTCCATTATAAGTCCTGTCACATTTCTACTGCTTGATGTGCATCCACAAAAGGCTCCCGAGCTCCAGATGGGAGCGACATTCACATTGACTGTCTGTGAAGAGCAAAATAACATGAAGAAAATCATCAGCGATTAATTAAAAGTGCATCTAGTCATTTTTATAAGGAAAAATACTAATTAGAAAAAAATTATAAGTTGTTGATGTTGTTGTTTATTCGTACTTAGCTGTTTATGTAACAGGTATTCTGAGAAAAAAAATTACATTGAATGGCTAAATGTTAAATTATGCTATTAGTAATATTCAAGGGAAAGTGTACGACTGACCTCTAAAATAAATAAATAAATAGATAAATAAAAAGTGTTATTTGACTCCAATTATTTTAACAAAACAAAGTGGTTAATTTGAGAGAAGAAAAAACATTTAGTAGGGTTTGTGCCAGCATTTACATTATTTTCTTTCGCTTCACAGCTCTAAACTGTAAATTCTCCACAGCTCCAAAAATATGAGATTTTTAACTCATATTTATCATTTCAGTTGTTTAACATTAACATTTTTGTGACTGTATCAAGTGTTTTTAATTATTTGTATGTAGTAAAGTAGAACTTCAAATCACAACCTCCAAAAAACAACCCAATAACTATTAGTTCTCACCCTAAATTAGGTCATATGTTAAGATGCTCGACAAATGTGTGCATACTTCATAATAGGGATGAGCCCATTTCATTTGTCCCGATATTGTCAGGTTTCATTAGTGTGTGTGAAACTGGTGGCAGGCACAGCTTGTGTGCAGGTTGTCAGAGCCATTTACAACAATGGCCAGATATGAACCCCAGGCATGTTTCTCAATGTAAATGACAACATCTGTCTGTATCCACCTGTTTTCAACTTCCGCCTGTGTGTTTAATCAGACAAAAGGAAGAAGGATAAGCGTCTCTTAAAGTGCAGTTAACCATATTGTTGCTCATCTGTGTTTGTGAATACAGCACACATTGTGAAAACAGGTTCTTCAGAAACACTAAAGTAAAATGCATTGTAAAATTTTCCAGTTATGTTTTTGTTTTGTACGCAGTAAACAGAATGATTTAAATCTGGCTAACAACATTCTAGCATGCTGTACATGCTTTGTCCTCTGGATGTTTTCCACAAACAAAAGCAATTCATGTTATAGCTATAAATGTCTCAGTTTGGCATGAATAGGCAGAGTTGATTTGCAATAAAGATGGACAAGGAATGAAAACAAAAAAGTGTAAAACTTTATTAACATAAATGACTCATTTGGCCAAGTTATACCTGGTATGTTGCATTAGCACCTACGTATACTCCATTCTCAAGATATTTGTGTTTTACATGCATGTTTATCAGTCATCACTACTGCATGATGTAATGCTTATGAAACCGTATATAACTGTTCCCATAATTTGATTGGCCAAGTGGGGTTCTAAGAGTGCTCATATGGTCTAACAGAAATAGGATGCTTAACTGTTTGTATTACTTCGCTTGTCTGTGTTTGCAGGGTTGTGTGAACAGAATGAAAAAGCAGAATGAAAAGCAAAGGCAAAATTCTGTCTGAAATGTAAGTTACTCAGTATTAACTTATTATACAGATATACAGACATATAGTATAACAGTAACTCCCACAAATGTGCTGTTGTACTAAATACCAGTGTAGCTGTGATTATCTATGTCACTCACACATACAGTAATGCTGATATTGGGTGCATCACACCTGCTTGTGATATTGATATTGGTGTGATATTGCTTAATTAAACCATGGTAGGCAAATAGAAAAATATGTAAGTTCTAAAACCTGGTGTAAAATTGAAACTATTGAAGCTGAGCATTATTTTAGGTTGCATGTAGTTGATGCATTTGTTTACAAAATAAAGTTGATGTTTAGTTTGTAAAAGTCTTCGGATCATCCACATTTCATCTTGAGATGTTTAATTTCTGTAGCTTAACTAGTTGATCATGACACCTCCAACACCAAGATTATAAATTCAGTTCTTAGAGACAACAGAAAGTAAAGCATTGGATAAAGGCATCTGCCAAATGTGTAAGTGTAAATCACCCGACACAAACCAGGAAGGTTTTAAAGGAACCAGCTGAGTTAAACTCAAGGGTCACTATTTTATTTAAAGTACTTGGGCTGCTTACTTGCCATAGCGGTTCTTATTCATCCGTGCCAACCCTGCTTCCTATATTGCTTTCTTTCTTTACCTTGAGCGTTTGTTTTCGTTTTACGCCTATGAACCCTGCCACGCGGGTGGTGACACACGGGGCCCGAGAGGGAAGATGGAGAGGTGGAGCAGGCCAGAATGATCACTATCATTAACATTCACTGCGGTTCACTTATCATCCCTGACTC
>JAZGTK010014197.1:0-13875 GCA_036877625.1 Ambastaia sidthimunki
ATTAAACTGATCACATTGTGCTAACTCAAATTGTGTTTATTATGCTAATGGTACATGAAATTAAGAAAAAGACCTTGATGTCAGGAGACTTAATTAATGGACTTTCGGAGAAAGCACAGAGATATAATTCATTTCGGGGTAAGCAAGTCTCATTTACAGTCGCATACTGATTGCATGAGTTATTCTTGCAGATGTGTGATTTACTCACAGTGAATTCCCCTCATTAGAAATGAACACCTCGTTATATAAAGCAGCTAATTAAACAAAATATTGCCCTGCAATGACTCATTAATACAAGACTCCTGTTTCTGCATAACTGCTTTTAGATGAGAAAAGAGGGAGAGATGCATTCCCGACTTCTATTCTTAAAGGGACTGGTAATCAAATTCATAACATTTCCTCGGTGAAGATACTGTACAGTAATTATAACAATAAAAAGTGGAAAAAACACATTAAGAGTGGAATGGAACTATCCAGGCCACCCTATTGAACCTCAATCACACAGGTTCTAATTTTCTCCTATAACTAACATACAAATATACACACTCCGTCGGTAAGCCTCAATAATTCAGTGCTAATTAAAAACGCTCCAGAAACCACAAATGCTGAGAGAGGAAGGGAGTCATCAGTCTTAAGAGCTCTCTCAGATTCTACTCCAGTAGCTGTGTGTTTGTGCAGATGAGTGTGTCAGAATGACAAAAGAGTAGAGGAGAAAGACAAGAAGCCAGAGAATGTGAAACTCATTTTACTCCTGACAAGTTTGACCTCCTCCCTAGCTGCCTTACACCAACTGACTGTATCTCCTCTTCAATAGTAATTTATTACTTAACACCACCTCTGTTGTTTTGGTTCAGTTTTGTTTAATCACACATTTTTATTACTTTTCATCATACCTTCAATAGATATTTTTGTTTTATTTTCTTTGCTGTTTTGGGGGAGAATATACCAAATTCTACACAATGCATTTATACATGGTAAAACGTGTTAAACGAAGCTGAGAGTACTACAGTTTAGTTGGGAACTTACTTAGCAAAATAAAATCATTTATTGAACAGCTACGCAAAGGAGCAGTAAATGTATATAAGTTTGTAAATGGGGATTTTACAGTTCTGCCAAAATCAGCAGCTTTCTGTAATTCCTGCTTGCTTATCATTTAAATGCATTTCAACTGCTGCCAGACACCTGTATAGCAGGACAGCCATTTTGGGGTCACTAGAGAATAAGTGCTTTGTTAGTTCAAAGTTATCCTTACTTTAAGTCTGAACTAATGTTTGTAACAACAGCCTAGTTTTTAAATATCTAGGCTAATACCGTCCAAACCAGATTTTTGTTTCACACATTTTCTTCTCTCACCAATTCTTGCAGACACCAACCCATGTTAATCATACTGAGTGGGTCGACAGGGACCCAATCCCCCCACTCCCTTCAACGGATTAGACAGGAACCCAAAAACTCTTAAAGCCTCTGACTGCAGTGGTTTAATATATACACATAGGGTATACTTTACCCATGATTCATAGCTTTTATTATTTTTGCCAAAATGATAATTAAACAAATACAGCTCAGTAAAGCTGGTTCATATCAGCTCACAATAAAAACGTCACATAATTATAAGTGCATGTTCTAATAAATAATCACTTTTCAGGCTCTATTTCATGAGAAAACAATCTTTGTCTGTTATGTAAAGGAGAGGGCATATCCTCGGTCAGTCAGATGGTAAGAGAAAAGGCCTCTTGGTGGAAGTTGAACTCTGTCTGCTTCTGTGTAACATTAAACCTTCCTGAAGGTCTGAAGTTCTGACAGTGGCTTGACGTTGAGCTGTGTTAATTACTGTAATGGCACACATTCTCATTAAGATATTGTTTACGTGTCTTGAGGCATTGTAGAGTCCAAGTAGCACTCTTGCTCACTCGTATGCCACTGTGTCGTTTTGCTCATTGCAATGGCCTCGTTAGTGTAGACAGCTGTTCCTCCCAGCCAAATACAAGGCCATAGAAGAGAGGACAGGCTCCACTGGGTCAGGAGAGGCAACACAGGAAAGGAGAGGACATGCAAGTGTTTTGCCCCCACTGCATCGGAAATAACAGCATGCCACAAGGCGGGCTAATGTTAATGAGTAATCAGAAAAAGAGGAATAGGAAAAAGTGCCCTAGGACACGTCATTTTCACTGCCCCCACCCTTTGCCTAGGAACTCCAATACTGTGTCCCATGGACCCATTCCTAAAGCAAACATGCAAAGTACCAGAATTGATGCCAGAAGTATCAGCAGTGGAATTTATATCTCAATGTACCCATAGCCACGCAGAGCCTGCCATAACATGTTCTTAATTAGCTCATCAGAGAAGCATGCTATGTGTAATTATTAACCTTTGTGATTAGCTTAGCTCAGAACAGGCTTTTATAGCTTCTCAACTCCATGGCAGACCTCCCCAAAAAGACAGTGAAGGCAGGGAATATTCCAGAGGAGCTCTGTGTTGACTTTCTAAAATCCTACCAAATCTGGGAGAAACTCTCTTTCACATTTCGTTTTATTGCTCTAAATGCCAGTCAGCATGCACTAACCTTCATTTTTGAAAGCTGAATATTTCCATAAGAATATAAGAATATTTCTGTTCTCTCTCAGACATACTAAGAACAGTAATGAGACGAAGAAACACCCCTCCCACAACCTTAAGATTTCACACACTTTCTCAAACTGTGAAATGTTCCATTAGGACGTCGTTAAAAAGTATGTTCACTAACAAGTGATAATATTTAAATCACCAGTTTATCTGTGTCCATAAAAATATGGCAGAGGCGTTTACAATAAAGGAAAATAAGAATGTTTAGTTAGAGTACATGCTATTTCATCTGAGTGCGCTAGCTACAAAAGCTTTAATTTCATTATCACCTCACAGATCAAGCTGAAATTGGTATTCTTTGTTGGGTACCCCTTTGTTGCTGCCAAAGAAAGCCTTTGAAAAACAAATTCTGGCGAATAAAAGAAAAAAGATTAATTTGTCATTAAGGCAGAGCCTAATTGCAGTCAATTCTGAGCAAACTTAAATTCAATTTATTCTCATTTAAATGAATATGCAGCGCATTTCTCCCCATCATTGCTTTGAGCTTGCAGATGAGAACAGGGGAATAACTTCATCCTTATTAAATAGAGGGGAGTTGATTTGGTCGTATTGTAGCTGAGCTACTTTGATTTTGGCAAAGATGGAAGAGAAGAGCAGCTGGAGGGGAAATCAAGTTAAACCAAGTCTCCGAAAATTGACGGAAATGTGAGCGTAATAATATTTAATAATCAAATTCACACAAACAATGTCGGGCAAACAAACGGACCTGCAAAAAAACGTGCAAATGTCATTTGCATAATTGACATTGGTCCCCCCTCACCATACCATCATCCCCATGCAGCAAACCCCCTCCCCCCATAAATGAATAATGAAGATAATAAAAGATGTTGCTAAAATTGGGCACAATAACAGCAAAATTTCATCAAGGCCCCCGTGCTCTGATTAATCTGCTCTTGCAAATCAGCACAGTGAGGAGAGAGAGGGCGGGAAGCGCGTGATTAACAACGCCGGGGACCGTTGCGCTGGGCACGCTGCCCTGCACGCGAGCCGCCCCTCAGCGCGCAGCTGCTGCGCTCGCGCTGTCTGGCGGTGCTGCCGCCCGGAGGAACGCAACCAACTTTCCGCTGCCATAATTTGTAATGTCGTTAACCCCTCGCGTACCGGCCCGTGGTTTAAAGCCTCATTAGGCCCTTCCCTTTCATATTCCCCTCAAGCACACCTCCCGCTTAAATTAGCCACGGTGTAGCCTACCTTGGAAACAAATGAGGAAGCCCGAGGCTTTTCCCCCTGTTTTTATGGGGGGTTACTGGTAGACGTTGTCCCATCACAAGATGGTTAGAGGCTGAATCTTTTAAATGTTTCAGTGTGTGGTCAAATAGAAACTAAGTTATTAGAAATTAGAGTTGTTATCTGTATGATGTTTTTATATGTGTGATGTGATAGAGCAAAGGTGTATCACTACCATTTAATTTGAAGAGTAAACAGCATGAAGCCATAGGCTACACAGACCTCCTGTGTGAATCGACAAGTGTTTCTACCCCCCCAACCCCCCAACCCAACAACAAGCCCACCGCCCCCACCCCCCCACCCCAAAACCTTTTAAATTTATATTATATACTTACAGTGGTTTTTAATTCTTTTGCATGGGTTTGTCCAGTCATTTAGCTTGCTTAAATTACTGTGTTCCTGTAGCTCAACTGGTAAAGCATTGCGTTAGCAGCGCAAAGGTTGTGGGTTCGATCCCAGGGAATACAAGCACTGATTCCTTGAATTCACTGTAAGTCGCAAAGCATCTGCCTAATAAATAAATGTAATGTAAATGTAAATTAATAATTGTGGAATACATTTTAAAATAGCTGAATTAGAGTGAAGCAGTATGCATATGTTCTGCTTTCAATTGGTAAGTGTGAAGGTCCAGTGTACTGTCCTTCCATTCTTGCATACTTCTTTATTCTTGTTTTCTATATTTATTTAAATCACCTTGGTTTGCAAGGACCTAATTTCTGTTCTGATATGTCTTATTCATCATCATTTTTGTATTTGTGACATTTTGGGGATTGTTTAAATTATTGTTAATCGTTAGTTTGGTAATTTCAGAAGCAATAAGACTGAGTTATGCATTTGTTATTAGATAGATACAGTGCCCCCCTCCTCTCTCCACCCTATAATCAAAAAGACAACAAATGAAAAAAACAACAGATGGGCGGTGAGAGCACTCTCAATGTGTGAGTTCTCAGTTGCCATTGCCAAAGTGCTTAAACAAACATTCTTTGTGATTCACATAAAACATTCAGAGAAATTATATGAGTCCGATATGAAGGAATTTTTCTTTTTTCTCCCTCCCACTGATTGCCAATCTGCTATTTGCTATGACAAAATGTTCAAAAGTGTTTCAAATGTTAAATTAGTTACATCATTTCTGTAAGATATTACTAAAGATATCTGTGTGACTGTTACACCCTGAAAGACTTCAAAATCATTTAAAGGAAATGAACATTATCAAACATTATCCTTTAAAGAGAAATAATTCAACAATTGCATGAAAGATATTCCAGATGATATGGTATTGTCACTCAACTCTTTGTTTTGCTCTAAGAAACAAAATACTAATGGAATCAGAAAGTTATAGAAATAGAAAAAGAAAGTTACAAAGCTCAACAGTCATTCAGTGGTACAACTGCTGATTTGATTTAGGAAAAAATGAGCTATAGAATTTACTTCTGGATATTCTTTGTGTAAATAAATTGCATGTAAAAAATAATTGCCTTTCATTATTGTGACCAAAATATGTAGGTCAACTAGTAATTGTTTGAACATTTACATAAATACATATATATACATATATTGAAATGAAGCAGATGAGAAGAGATGTCTAAGACACAGAACAACCTTCAGCTCAGTAACAGACTAGAAGACTTTCTGTGCTGTTATTTCTGCAGGAGCAGCTGACCTCCAATTTGTCCACTGTGGCATTAACACCTTTGACATCATTAGCACTATAATCCCTTCATTCATTAGTGTATTAATAATGTCTATGAACATCTGTGAGTGTTGGAGCTTTATCTGCACACAAAGCACATGTATGACACTTTCCCTTATTTAATGACGATGGCATCCCTCAAGCACCCAGCAAAGATCACTCATGACTTAATTGTCCCTGAAGCCAGCAGAACCATAGCCTTTCTTGCAAATTCCATACAATTAGTGGGCTCTTGCATAGCCGGAGACTTAATTTGATTTTAACCTCCTCTGTTCAATTAACAAAATGTAGGTTGGGAAATAAATGGCAGACGCCAGGGCAAATTAATTATGTGGCCTGCAAGATGTAAGCCAGCGAGCACCATACCGAGCTGCCATTGGGGGCGAGTCTGTGCGTGTGCCATATGGCTCGTGTGAGAGCGGACATCATTTGGGTGCAGCGGTGAACCCCTTGGATGTCTCACAGTTCTTTTGGATTTCTCACTTTCTCCTGTGTTACATTTACATTACATTAATTCATTTGGCAGATCGCTTTTATCCAAAGCGACTTACAGTGAATTCAGGGTATACATTTTTTTTATCAGTTCCTTTGGATCGAACCCACAACCTTTGCGCTGCTCTACCAGTTGAGCTACAGAAACACTGCTACATGAATTGCTTTCTCTAAATGAGCAAATATATGACATTTGTTTGGTAAGCTATGAAATTTAAAGTTATGAAATTGTAAAAAGTTGTTCAAATATGGGTACCATTAAGTTATTAAATCTCAGGTCTTTTCAAAAACTGTTTTGCAATATAAACGTTATAACAGTTTAAGTGACTTGCTGTGCAATACCGTCCTCTGGTGGTTAAATTGAGAAGTAGAACATTTGCAAAGCGTTTTAATATTTTGATACGCAAAACACATTTTTAATGTTTTCTCCCTGTGTAGTGTTGCTTTTAAATAAGCACTTCTTAACTAAAATTATTCAATTTTGTAGTTGTTAGACCTGAGTCGAACTTAGGTAATTGTTGTAACGGAAGGAAACACTAAAGCATTAAAATAAAGAGGGTTTTAATTTGATTATAAATGTTTATCCTTATTTGCCAAATTATACAGACCAAAAACAACCAAAAAAGGCTTTCAGAGCTTTGCCTGAACGTGGAAAACAGTAAAATGCATTAATTCTTTTGGCAGCTAATTCACTGAAACAAATCCACCTCAGTCTAAATATTTGATGGATTTTTTTTTAGTGCTCTGAGTTGGCTCAGTCAATGTGTATAAACATGAGGTGAGTTCTGTGCGTCATGGCTCAGGTGGCGGATTTGTAAGTTAGAACTCATGAATGTCACAACATCCCTACTCATACACTGGCCCATACTGTGTTTGATAAACATAACTACTGCCATCTGCTTCAAGACTCCAAAAGACGGAAAAGAAATCTGTGATTGCACATTGTGTTCTCAGTTTCAAATATGGCGCATGCAAAACTAGAATAAATTCATTAAAGGTGGACAGTTATCTATCCAGACACAATGTAATCATTTGTGGGATTTAATTAATTGGGTAACTGTTTAATTCAGAAGCATCTCAATTTACAGGTAAAGAGAAACATGAACAAGGAACTTGCTTTGCTTTTATGAACACCTGAGGCGACACTAAAGTAATTATTTATTGCTGTAACCAACTCTTATTAATATGGAGATGAAATTAGGTGTTATTCCCTTTAACCATGACATTGACAACCATCATGTTTCCAGTTTATCCCTCACTGCACACTCACAGGGATTAAGGACTTAAAATGGCAAACATTTAAATGAATATGAAAATGGAAAAGCTGTGTGTATACAAGTTGCTTTTCAAAATGGTTATGTAAAGCTCTGAATAAATGGACAACCCCTATTGTGGTCGAAATTTCCTTTTTTTATTTTTGTAAAACATTTTTTTTTTAAATTTTATTGTTTTGTGAACAAATACATTTTTTTTTTATTTGTTTATTTATTTTGTTTTCTCCCATTGACAAACTCATAAATCAGAATCAAATAGGAATCATATTAATTTGCCATATGGTAAAAAAAAGCCAGTAAAACAGGGTTTCAGAAGTGCTTTTTAAAATGGTGTAGCTTAACCAGGAGTAAAAGTGACGTATTTGTCAATGTATGGTAACCCATACTTGAAATGTGACCTCTGCATTTAACCGATCTATTGAGTAGTGAACACACACACTGCAGTTTATAAACACACACAATGCAGTTTATGAACACACACACAGTGGAGCAGTTCCACACCCGGGAAGTAACTGAGCGAAAGGTGCCTTGCTCAAGGGCAACTCAGTCGTTTCCAACCAGCTGTGGTAATCAAACCTGCAACCTTTGGTTAACAAATCCAACTCTCTAACCATTAGGCCACGACTGCCCCAAGAGTGTACAGAACTATAAAACAAAAAAACAAACTGTATTGACTGTATTTACATGGGTTGAACACAAACTCTATAATAAAATACACTTTGGGCAAATGTAATATACAATGTGACCCAAAAGAAGTTAAAATATTACACTCTTTTCTGCATAAAAGTAATTGGCCATGATTAATGCCCTCAATTGTTAGATACAGATACCGTCATCATTCAATACATGTAGGGTCAGTATCAATTTGGGGAACTTTGTCTGAATTAAGTGTTTATGTGTACATAAATTTCAAATGGTGGGGTGGCTATGGGGGATGGGAGCAGGTTGATAGCTATGTTAAAAAGGTTGTTTAGTGTTTAGTGGAGCTGGTTCTTGTGTATTTTACACGTGTAAATTTAAACACACACGTCAATATTACACTAAAGAAAATGACATGATTTTTGGTGAGGAAACAAAAACACAAACATCTATACACTCTAAAACAGTGTACTGATAACAGAATAAAGGTTTTTCACAGGGATGATATAGAACAACCATTTTTGGTTCCCCAAAAAAACATTCTGTCAAAAGTTCCTAAAAGAACCATTTCTTTCTTACCTTTTTATTGTCTAACGAATCTTTATTCACTACAAAGAACATTTTGTGAAACAGAAAGTTCTATAAATGTTAAAGGTCCTTTGTGGAACTATATAGCCAAAAATGTTTTTTTCTATGGCATTATGCGGCATCTTTTTTGCGATCAGAGTTTATGGCAATAATGTTGAAGAATGTATTCAGTAAATAAGATAAAATAATTTTCTCACCTGCCCAGAATCTCTTTCAATCACACTTAAGAGAGAGCTAACAGGAGAAATATCAGTATGTTAAACTTCTCCAAATATTCTCCCAATATTAAAGATGTATTAGCATGTAGTATTAGCAATAGTAATAGAATTTTGTAATGTAAACGCAACTTTTAATAGTTGCGTTTTTTAATTTAGTTTTTTTATTAGCCTTAACTGCATAGACTATAGTAGTTCCCTTCTGAGGGAACAAAGGTTTGTTGACGCTATGGGGAACCCACTTTAGGTCCGCCCGAGTCTGAACCTGTGTAGCAGGTCAAGGTCACCTTGCAAAATATGTCATCAGCTTCTTGAGAGATCTGACTGCCCTTAGTGTGAATCACTTCCACTGAGGACTTTAATGCAGATGTAATGCAGAGCCAGCCAGCACCTCGCAGGTTGTGTTCTGCTTCTGCTGAAGCAGAGTGGAGGCCACACTTGTGTAGCCCAAGAGGAAGCCTAATGCTGAGAAGAAGAAAAACACCTGATAACAACAGCATACTGGGGGCCAGCCCCACGATATAGGCTTTCTATGCATGTCAACACTTCATGCCAGACCACCACTGTAGCACCACTGCAGACCACCACTGTAGAGGGCGTTTCTGCTTTCACCTCAGATTTTTTAGAGGGCAGAAGCACCCAGTGGTTTATCCATCCCATTTTCTTTTGTTTATATCCAGATACTTCTTGCCAGTCTGGGCAGGGCACTGGGCAGGTAGAGAGGATATTACCTGTCTTGGATTTTCTGGCAGCATGGAAACTTCTGCCCAGTTTATCCCAATGCCTGTTCAGTACAGTAGAGAGAGGGTACAGAATTCAGTTTGCATCCCATCTTCCACCCTTTAATAGCATCTTGCAGACTGTAGTACTAGGAGAGCAGCACCTAGCATTGGCCAAAGAACTCAAGACTCTCTTGGTGAAAGGGGCTATAGAACGCATCCTCTTTCTCACATGAGATATCTAGGTTTTTACAGCTGATATTTTATAGTTCCCAAGAAGGACGGGGGTTGCATCCAATTCTGGATTTGAGTCACTTGATTTGGTTTCTGAGGAGATACAGATTCAAGATGTTCAAAAATGTTCAAAGATGTTGACACAATCAAGCAGATTGTGTGTCATATTCAGCCCCGAGGACTGGTTTGTCACAATAGATCCAAAGGACACATTAATATACATCAATATAGTGCCAGAACACAGGAAGTTTCTAAGTTTCGCTCTTGGGGGCGAAGCTTACCAGTTTTAAGCACTTCCTTTCGGCCTAGCTCTATTAACTTACACCTTCACGAAGTGCGTGAATGCAGGTCTGGTTTCATTGACACGCCAAGGAGTTCTAAATAAAACAGACGCCTGGCTAGTGATGGACAGTTCTCAAGAATTAGCTATACGGCATTGAGATGTCATGTTAGCTCATATGAGGTGCTTAGGGCTGAAACTCAACCCCAAGAAGAGCATGCTTTCTCCAGGTAATTTAGGACTATACTATGATGCGGGCACAATTGTCTGCTGAATGTGTGGAGTCAATCCTTGCTGCTGTGGGCAGTCCTTTAGATTTAGTCCTCTGTTTTGTCCAAGAAGGTTTGTTGTTATTGTATCCAAAAAAGTAACATATATGGTTACATATATGCTGACCATTGGGTATAAACCTTTATACTTTATATAAACATACTTTGGACTAATGCTGGATCATACTTAATAAATGATTCTATGTCAGGAGTGAAAAGAACTTGTTTAGGTACTTGTTTACAAGGTACTTGTTTACAATGCACATGAATAAAGTGTTTGCTTGTGCTATGTAGTGTGCTACTAGATACCTGAGTAATTGTAAACCTGTGTGTGTATAACTGCATCAAACAATCTCTTAGGTATCTTCTGCTCTATCTGTTTGTGGTGTTTGGTGTGCCAAAGTAATTTATTAAACGTGTATTGTTTGGAAATAAATCAGCCATTGCATTTCGTTTAGTTTCTGTTTCAAGTGAAACAAGTGTTTTCCAGTGATTTCTATTTATTTTATTCTTTTATTATTTATTTGTTTGTTTGTTAAGTTCTGACAACACACCACTACCTTCGAACACAAATACTTCTGTTGTTGTTGTTGTTTTCAAAATTTGGCATAAGAGATTTGCTAGACATGTTCTCTAAACTCTGTAGCTCTAGTCTCCTTTCTCCATAGTGCTGTCTTCAGACTACCAAAACTTTGTTGCACCTGATTATCTTTGTAGCCTCAGGTAGTTTACTGTTCCATTTTCTTTGTCAATCAACTACACACAATCTCTACTAACAGATTAATTTAAATCTTTAGTCTTTAAAATAAAGTAGTTACATTCAAAACATTTATTACACTGTAAATTTTTTTAAACCCTTAAAAAATAATACATTTCAAATTACATATTTTTACATGGGTAAAATTACATGAATTAAGTAAATATCAGGAGTTATTTTTAAATGTATTTTTGATTTTTTTTGTTTGTATCAATAAAGGTCCAGGAGAAGGTTCATGCATAGTGATTGGCAAACAGGTGTGATGGTCACTATTTAAAAATACAGGGGACCAGAGGGTGTGTTCCAAATTAAGGGATCACTCTTCTCAGCCTGCCTAGGAAAGCCCATGCTTTAGGCAGGAAAGGGGAATCCGCCCAATTGTCGTATTGTGGATTTCATCCCAGATGTTGAATGGTGGACCAGTTTAATACCTTGGCAAGAATCCTTGAGGGGTCATGGGAGTTTGCTGGAAAAGGCATTTGATTGTGTTCCTCAGGGTGAAATGTGAGGGGCACTATGGCAGTATAGGGTACTAGTACTCAGGGTACTAGTATAGGGTACTCGTTTGTACACATGGGCCAGTCCTTGTACATTTGGTGCGAAAGCTGTGTCCGCATTTTTGGTAGTAAATTAAGCATGTTCCCTGTGAATGTTGGATTCTGCCAGGACTGCCCCTTGTCACTAATTCTGTTTATTATATTTATAGACAAAATTTCAAGGCGTAGCCGAGGGATAATGCTATTTGCGGATAATGTGCCTTGATGGCCACATCAAGCTGTAATCTGCAGCATCTGCTGGGATGGTTTGCAACCAAGTACAAAGTATCAGGGATCAGGGTCAGCACCTTCAAATCTGAAGCCATGGTTCTTGGCCAGAAAAAAGTGGATTGATCCTTTTGAGCAGGGAGTGAGTTGCTGTCCCAAGTGTAAGAGTAAGTATCTCAGGATATTGTGAAGGGTGAAGAATGGTGAACAATGAGACTGAAAAGCAGATTGGTGCAACAGTAATGAGGTTGTTTACTACATCATCGTGGTAAAAATGGAGCAGAACCAAAGAGATCCAATTTACCAGTCCATCTATGTTCCAACCTAAACCTATGGTCATGAACTGCGGGTAATGACCATAAGAACAAGATCACGAATACATCAGACAAAGCTTGGGCATTCGGGAGGAACTCTGAGTACAGCCGCTGTTCCTCTGCATGGAAAGGGGCCAGCTGAGGTGGTCTGGGCATCTGGTTAGGATGCCTCCTGGATGCCTCCCAGTAGACATGTCCAAGACGGAAAGAGTTCCAGGGGCAGACCCAGGATGCACTGGAGGCATTATATCTCACAGTTGTCCTCAGAACACCTTGGAATTCCCCAAGAAAAGCTGGAAATGCCAGGGAAAGCCATGGAAAAGGATGTGTGGGCATCCCTGTTGCCTCTGCAACCCATTCCCAGATAAATGGAGGATAATGGTGATACATTTGTAGTATTAGCAAAGACACAAAAGAAGAGCTATTGGGCCCTTCTTGTGTAGTTTGGCAATTTACTCATTCTGTCTGAAGGAGCTGTAAAGGAACCCCTCAGGAACTTAAATGACTTATCTACAGTCATGTTACCTATTTCCCAAACAAGAGAGATGAAGGGGTGAGTGCTTTTGGAAACCAGCCCTTGCCTCAGCTATTTTTTTAGATGCTGAGGTCAAGCCTGTTGCTTTTATATAGCAAGGCCTGATAAGTGAATTTACAGAAGTAGACTATCCATTGTGTACACTGTTGATGTACAGGAAGCATATAACCCAAAGGTCTTAGCTAAAACATGCTTACAGGTATGACTTCAGATGTACATACTGTTTTTTAATGTCTCAGAGTGTGTAACATAGATAACACTTAGGAATCTAAATTGCTCTGATTGATCATTAAGGCACTGTACTGCAGCCTAATGTTTTTAAGCTTATACTTTAAAAATAACCAGCAGAAGGACCCAACTACATATATTGATTGTAACATCACATTTGACCACTAGAGAGCGTCAAATACATGATAATGGTCAGCTGGAAGCAATTAAAACAATAAAAACAGCATTCTGCACTATTTATATCCAGTGTCACTGCACAGTTTAGTTGAAGTTAGATCTGATCATGTCATGTATTTTATGTGAATCAGTCAAGCAATTACTCAATTACTCAAGCCAATCAAAAATAGGTCTGCCCATTATTTATTTAAAAAGAGGATGGGTATAACATTGTAAATTAATTTACTAAAGGCAGTTTAGCCTTTCAGTTAATTCAGTAAAGTTATGTTTAAACGATACTGTATGTTCTGTGGTTCCTCAATGTGTTTTACGTTTTATACAGATCAGATCAAGAGAAGTGAAGGGCAAATGTGTTAAAAACATGACATGAGTTTTGTGCTGATTGTCAACCCCATTTTAAGTTATATGTTTTATGTGTTGTATGTGATTCTCTGTTTTATATATTTGTCTGTCTTTTTTGTGTATGGGGTTTAAGTCAGAGGGATTGACAAAGGTGTGACAGGATGTTAGGAGAATTCCTCTATTAGATGTGATCTCAAAGTTTGCTTTAGACATGACTTACTGCCAACCTGCTCCCACTGCAACACAGATGCAAAAATCAGTTGCTATTATTACCACTATAGCCCCAAAGACTGGTTTCACTGGTTTCCTTTATGAATCTGTCTTTGCACAATATAATTGCCACTAAAAAGGAATTGACATTTGTTTTTTTAACCTTATAATAACTGAATTCAAATACATAATGCAGAATTCCTTATGCAGCAGAACAGTTTGTTTCCTCATTCATTGGTCTAATAGCACTGTATCAGATACTTCCATAAGAGGCAGTTGTTCTAAACGAGGAACAC
>JAZGTK010014199.1:0-13873 GCA_036877625.1 Ambastaia sidthimunki
GGCCGAGTCGCTTAGAATCTTTTCTTTTGTGTTTTGTTGGATGAAAGTCTCTACATCCTAACAGCGAGCACTAAGTGATCTAATATATATTTATATATCTTCTTCATGATCTAATATATATTTATATATCTTCTGTAAGAAATGACCTTCAGGCCCTGCAAACACATTGGCAATATTAGCAACTACTGTAAATTTAAATGGAGAGTTTAATAGTACAGGCAAGTGTCACCAAGGTATTTAGCCCATTGTTTACATCATAAGTCTTTAGTGGTAAAAGAAAATTTGAGTATAATATTCTGTCTTGTTTTTTAGAGTGTTATACAGCAAATGGAGAGGACTACAGAGGTCAACAGAACCAGACCAGTCTGCAAGGAGGAAGGCCTTGTCTGTTCTGGAACGAGACTTTCCAACATCCCTACAACACCCTGAAATATCCCAATGGAGAAGGAGGTCTGGGGCCACACAACTTCTGCAGGTCAGAAGATTAGTGCTGGAAATAAAAGTTTCATTGTTGCATTTTAAATGTGTGGTATGTTTAATTTTGTGGCACAATTAGAAATGCTTTGTGTAGCTCTGTCTCATGAATAACATGTTATTCTGTGTGTGCCCATTTCCATGTCATGGTTTGAATTAATGATTTAAATTTTTGGACATGTTTAAAATGTATCAAAAAGCTTCAGGGTGTGCCGTCCCGTTAAATGACCAAGAAAATGGCCAAGAGGAAGTGTTGTAATGGACATTGTGTTTTCAGTCATGTAAGAATTTTAATGACATATTTCTCAGTTGAAGGGTGTTGTCTTCACACTATAAATCATTTTTACATTACATATGTGTTATTCTGTTCAACGTCTCCCCAGTTAACAGGGAACATTCTCAGTATGTTGACTAACATAAAGTTCCCTCAAAGTTGTCAGAAAAGTTCTTGCAGTAACGTTAGTAGAACGTTTTTAACATATCATATATATAAATCAAAGACGTTATTCTCAAGAAGTTGGTTGTTTTAAAACATATTTTTAAACAGTTTTTAGAAACCTTTCTAAAACAGAATTTATTAAAACAGATTTTTAAAAAGTTTAAATAATGCAATAAAAACTGTTTTGAATGTTCCTAGAACTTTCCAAATAAAATGTTCAGCATTTTTGTTACTTAATGAAAATGCTTGGGAAATATTCTTTAAATGTTCTCTAAAATTGTTGGCTGGGTTTAAATATAAAGAATCTCTATACAAAAGGTTCAGACATCGATTAACCTCAGACATTTGATTGACCTCACCAAACGTCTGAATGTATTTATAATGTATTTTTGCATGTTGTGGGAGAAAAGCATTTGCGCTCAACATATTTCTCAGAAAGTCACACTGCAGAATTTAACTGTGGTCCATGAGTGTACGTTTATTTTTTCTTTCCTGCTATTATGTAGACTCAGCAGGGCTTGAAAAGTTTACTTAAGCAAAGTAGCCACAAATCCGTACAAAAAAATACCATAGAAGGGCGACAGGGTTGATGACCAGTAGTCTTTATTTAGCTAGACAGACCCTTCAAATAATGAGTTATGTGTTATAAGTTATAAGTTCTTGAGGAAGTGGAATTCTAGATGATTTGATTGCTAGATGACTCATATATCACCAAAACTGCTGCAAAAAACTGACTGGTCCTCTAACCAACGTCACATTTAAATTACAATGTCCCAGCTAACAATTTTAGCTTTAAGAACGTTTTCATAATGTTTCCATTTAGTAACATTAATGTTAAAAATGTTGTTTTGAAGGTTCTAGGAATGTTGAAAGAACATGACTTTTTAAATTCTGTAACAATTTTAAAACGTTCCACTAACAACTTAAGAATAATGTTTATGATATATAATGTTAAAAAAGTTTTCACTAAAAAATGTTTTTGACGTTTGAGAACTTTGAGAGAACTTTGAGAGAACGTTAGCCAATGTTCTGAGAACATTCCGTTAGCTGGGATGCAGGAGTGTTTGGTTCATTCACACATGTATTATTGATGTTTAAAAGTTTGCCTTTTTGAGGAAAAATGGTTCTTTCATTTGCTGTGTTACACTGTGTTAGCCTGTTTCGAGTTTCTCAGTCTGATTGGCTGATGTGTCGCTCCACAATCTCCACAAAACTGGAGCAGGATCAGAGCACAATGAGAGAGATGAAAGATGGCATTTAAAAACACACTACTGCCATGACATCATCATCTTCCCATTGGTCAAGTCCTGCCTGATGCTGTTTCCCGGGAAAATATTATCTAGCAAACTGTCCTTCTTAGTCTATTCCTTGAACGCTGCTGTTATATGGCTGAAATTTTTGGGATTTTTTAGATCATATGATAAAAAAGTTAGATCACATTTTTTAGATCTGATATGATAATGTCATATATATATATATATATATATATACATTCAGTATATAGGGTTGTTCTTAGGGTACTTTGTATTAGCTTGAGAGTCACTGATGACACAGTCTGGCTTTTATTGCTCATCTATGGGGAGGTGTGTTGAGGTGACTTTGAGTGTTTGTGTGAAGATCCAGCAGACTGGATGATATAGGAAGTGAAAGCAGGATTCAGAGCTGCAGACAGAGATTAAGTGTTGAGGGAGATCTGATCGTCAGGAACACCAGTGTTGATTTTAGGCACATGGGTGCGTGGTGTTATGTCTGCTGGGTGTGTAGGTAGGAATGCCTTTCTGTGTCATAACAGACTGTGGGATTTGGCTCCATGAAGGTCCTGCCAGACTTGCCAAACAAATCAATGCAGACTATCTGTCTGTCTATCCATTCCTCCGTTTGCACATTTACAGTACATGCATTCAAGCGACTTACATTGTATTTAAGCTATTCATTTCTTGTCAGTATGTGTGTTCTCTTGGAATCGAACCCACAACCTTTGTGCTGCAAATGCAATGCTGTACCAATTGAGCTAAAGAAACAACGTAGTCTGTCCATTTATTGACATGACGTTTCTTCCCCTCTGATCAAAAGAATAGTTGTTTTTTAGGATGGCAAGAGGCCGTGAATAAGGAAACAGGTGTGTTTGTGTTTTTAAAGATACATGACAGTTATTATTTGTGTAGCGGTTGGTTTATTATTGTCCCAATTACGTGTACGAGAGGAATGTTTCTGAAAATCTGCAAGTGTGTGTGTGTGTTTCTTTAATGATGTCATAAACTGTTTGCATCTCTTTGCTGGCTTGTCTACACACCATTTGACTTGAAAGGAGGACTTGCAGTCTTGGCATGTTGAAAAACAGAGAGAGAGAGGAGAAAGAGAGAGAGATAGAAAGAGAAAAATAGTGGTGCGGGGGCCTAATAGGGCTCATATTTCATCTTTATTGTATGCTGTAAAATAGCTATGAAAACATTGAGATATGGGCTAGGAAAGGTCTTATTAATTGTGAATGAAAGCAGTTATGAGTATTCAAGAGTTAAAGAGTAAGGTCAACAACTCCTTTGCTTTGTTTGAGACCTGCAACTTCCCACATCCCCCGTACCACCAGATCAACCCTCACATTACAAAGTTACATTTATTCATTTAGCAGATACTTTATTTTTATCCTTTATTTACACTAACAAAACAGTTATGGGATTGCCATGGTTTTTTATACAGTTATTTTTCCAAGTCAGCATGAAACATAATTTGCTGTCTTTGGAATAATTTGCTTTTGGAATGAGAAAAAAGATGGGGGGTGGTCCTGATTTCGTTCTTTGGGAATCGATTGGATCATTGGAGGTTGGAGGGATAGAAACTGCTTGGCCATTGGACCGTCAATATAATCCCGCCCTCGTGGAGAGACACACATCATCAAAAAAAGAGATGACGTTTCTGGGAGAGAGGAGGTTAATGTTTTTGATTAAATATTATGAGGGAACAGCCATTAAAAAAATGACGTGCACAGATAAATCATTTTTATTAAAAACACCAATATTCCATAAAACAATAAAAATTGTCACTTTCGATTTTATGGTGACCTTGAATCTGAAACTTGTATTTATTTTGTATATTTTATATCTTAGATAATTTTTTTTCTTTGTTGTATCTGTCTAAAAGTGCACAGTCACACAAATTAAACCCGAAAACTGGAGTGATTCAATAAATTCCTGTCACATTGCTAAAGTAAATTGGCTTGCAAAAGCCACTTCGGGGATGAAGTGTGTAGAGTTCAGGCGAGTTATTTCTTGTATGTTGCCAGATTGTATGTGGTTTCCAGAGTCTTTAATGTTTTATTTTGATTACATTTTCAATCTGTCAAGACATCAGCATGTGTGCAGGCAAGCGTTTACACTTTTGCGCTTGATTCAGTTTGTTGTTTACACTGTTGTTTGTCTGGCTGTGAAATCGAATGTGTCATTATCAACTTTCAGACTTAAGTTCAGTGAGGTGGGCTTTGATTGTTGCGCTTGTATCGGCACGCAATACCACCGACGCATTCGTATGACGATACAATAGACTGTGACAGCTGAAGAACTGTCTCTCAAAAGGATTGGATGAGCATTTCAGATGATTTCGTAGAACCTTTTGTAGCCATTTCTATTCACCAGCATAGAGTATTTGCCATAACATTTTGAACTACATCAAATATATATCAATGCCTGTTTAACTGCTTTGTTTTTTACTATTGAAGAGTTTCATGCTTGGTATTAGCACAGGCCTAGGCCTGAATCTTATTACTGCAGTAGATGTTGCCATGTTGACCTAGCAAAGAGTCAATTAGCTGCCCTGGCTTATATTTGCTTTGGAGGCTGGCTAGCTGTAGTGGGTTAAAAGTGTGGCTGGGGTCGACGTTCAGGAAAGAAAGATATTTTCAGCTTTGCCCTACTATAGATTTTGCATGTTTTTGTTGTTAAGGAATCCCAGTGCAGAGTGCCAAAACTTTTTAAGTTTATCATAAATTTTCTGATTGTGGTGCATGGAAAGCGGCTATTAAAGAAAGTCTTTTGAAAGCAGTCCAGACAAGAACAGCTGGTTTTCTCTCGGTTCAGATGGCCAATAACGCTGAAACAAATTAGAGGGAGAGAAAGCGTAAAAGAAAGAGAGAGAGAGTGAGGAAGAAGGAGAGAGAGAATGTGCTTTGTTCCAATTAAGCATAACTGCTCAACACATTGTTCGTACACTTCAGTTTGGTCACAGATGTAGTCTTACAAAGTTTTTGTGGTCAGAATGGATTTGCTTATCTTACCCCCCCAGGAGGACACGTGATTACTCAGAAGTTGGTCTTTATAGCGATGTGATAACTTAGTGAATTTAAGTTATCTTTTTTTTGTTTAATAATCGGCTTTGTCTCAAGTGTTTCACCCAAAATTTCTTGGGAGAATTAGAAAGCGACAAAATTTGCGTTTGACATACTGTACAGTAACTAAATAGAGCTCTACAATTCCTGGAAATTAAGTCTTGGAAGAATTTGATGGCAAATGTTTGAGATAAAGGAACGCATTATGTACAAAGGTACACAATATACACTGTACATTATGTCATTTAGAAGACATTTACATTTATATGATATAGTGGCAATAAAAATAACAATAAAGACACAAAATCGAAACAAGTAAACATCATAAACAAGAACAAACATTTACGATGTCACAAAAACAAGATCTCATTTGTGATTTGTCCTTTTACGGTCAGTTGTAAACCCCCGGCTGTCTACTTTAAGAATAATAAACCCCCACATCTCTGCAGGCAGGGGTAATTCCCCATCCCATTAACCAGCCAGGACAGATGATGTCGTTGTCGCCGCGGTAACACATGAAAGGTGCTGGGATTCTGTACTCGCTCTCTGGAGGGACATGACCCTTCAGGCTTATCTGAACACACACACACTTATCATCATAAAAATACACACACACCTATACGTCCACACATTTCAAGGAGACCCGGAGGGCAAATGGAGCTGCGCTTTGGTGATCAAAGCCCCCTATTATATCTGGTCTGGGACTGCACCGCGGTATTCTGCATGGCAGTAGTTTTCTCCCACCCTGGGGGGAAGGAGGGCAGTGATTAGAGGTTTTAAACAGCAAGATGAATTAAAGTGATCGCCGCACGACCCCAGAGGCAGCCTGGATCAAATGAAGCCATATAGGAACTTGGCACGATGCTGCAGCGTGTTTATGTGTGTGCATGATTGAGGGGAGGGGGGTGCAGTGTGTGTATAGACTCTTTTGTAACTTTTAATCTAATCTTCTCCATTGAACTTCGATTGCCCTGAAGACTTAAACTCCAAACAGGTGTCTTTCCTGAAGTTAAGGAATGTTTTATTCAAACAGCAATGCAAAGTAGTCGTGATTCTTTACTCATAACGAACCATTCGGGCCAAACTGATGGTCAAAATACACCCTCTGATCCAAAAGTCAGACTGGTGTGTTAGAAGGACAGTTTTCATCTTCAACAGAAGAGAAAACAAAGAAGGAAAAATGGATGAGGTTTAGCCGTCTCCAACCCGAGGTTAAGTTTCCCCGGACAAAAAAGTGCACATGAAAAGACGCTTCACTCAATAGACTTTCCTGTTGTGAAGAGAGCAAAAGAGGAGGTAGAAAGTGTTTTTGATAGGAGAAGAAAAGACCGTAGCACGCCCTTTTGATTCCACCTCACAATGGCAGAAATCAGATAGCTGTCGCCTCGGGGTCGAGCTCGAGATGTTGCATTGTAGCTCCTTAAAAAAAAAGAATAGCTCTACTCGCAATTATTGTTGTTTCTGATGTCGCAGGCACCCGCGGTGCACGTGATGGGGACTCTGTAGAGTTTTATGATAAATGTTTGATGCGTGTTCAACCAATCGCTCTCGTTTTGAGGTGCAGTTGTAATCAATACCCTGTTTGAAGGCTTTTAAGGTTTGGGGGAAGTTTTAAAGTACACACCAGAGAGCTTAAAGGGGTTTGAGGCAGACAAAGCCAGAGAACTCCACAGGTCACTGTCTGGAATGGAACAAAAGCTTTTCCCCAGGTCCTCGCGTAGACGCCGGCCTGGAGGTGGACATGCTTGGATAGGCAGGGCAGGGGAAGAAAAGACTCAATAAAGCACATAGGTTGTCGCTGTAGGGGGTGTTTCTTTCTGACTGACAACCCATGAAGAGGCTTTCTCTTGTGTGACAGCTACGCCTGAAGTAAACGATCTGGTTTTAACTGTCTGTCTCGCTCTGTCTTCTGCAGGAACCCAGACGGAGATGTTCGGCCGTGGTGTTACATCGCAGATCTTGAGGACGGAATCTACTGGAAATACTGTGACATTCCTTCCTGTCAAAGTGAGTGTTTCAAAGAAAACAACTCATTTGAATGAACGATGGGCACAAATAAAAAAGGGACCAGTTAAAAAATCTCCTTGTCCCCATTATTTTCGTTAGAGGACTATAATGTGCAAAACTGTTTATTTGAGAAGTGTTTTGGAAGGGAAAACAACTGTAATTGCTCCATCATCACAGATCATATTGTCCCAGCATGCACAGACACTTGTGATGCCTGTCATCACATGATCACTTGCATTCTCCACCCAGGAATCACACACAAGTGTTTGTGGGTGTATTAAATGAATATATGCTCCTGTAAGTGATGGTGATTCAAGGGTTATTCATGTGAGCTGAACCTCTATTCAATATTGTTTCAATGAATCAGCAGAAATTTTTTTTTCTTTTTAATGCATTTGGCAGATGCTTTTATCCAAAGCGACTTACAGTCCATTCAAAGGTCACATTATGCCATTTGTGTGTTCTTTAGCATTGCTAGCGCCAGGCTTAACTTTCTTTCTTTCTTGCTTTCTGTCTGTCTGTCTGTCTGTCTTTCATTGAGTATTAATGAATATGTCTCTGTGCATGGCTTGAGGGCATGTGTGTGTGCATGTGTATACGAGTACAAACTCATTTTCCTGTCAGTCATATTTGCATAATCCCACTAAGCATGTTTTCTACTGTACTGGCAGAGAAAGAGTTTGTGTTTCTGGGGCAGCATATACAGTTTGTATAGCTTGTATTACATTGTGTGTGTGTGTGATTTGATAGGCTCTTCTCTTTAGTTTCATCTCACGACACTTATCACACCCCATAAACATCACAGACGCTGGCGAGTGTGAATACACATCTCAACAGCTGTGTAGACATTAATCCCAGTCGTTTACCTCCATTACAGTTGTGATTCTAACGTCTCCCAACATATCATTCATGACAATTAAAACACAGCCAAGACTTTGAGAGACAGAAATAGTCAGTTTAAGATACTGCTTTGTCTTAAGGTCTTTTTTTCACAGCTCGTGTTTTCCAGGGTTGTTTTGGCAAGATGTTCAGTACAACACATCAGTTCATGAACAGACTGTACTGCCATACTTCACATTTGCGTCCTGACACTCTTTAATAAGTTGTGTTTTCTAAGGGAAGCATCTCTATGTAAAGTTAACAAAGTCTGCCCAACAAATTCCCTTCTGGGCTGGGACTGAGTGGCGGTCAAATTTAGGACAGTTTTTGTCACAGCCAGTAGTCTTCTGTGTTAGGCTCACCGAATTGACTCTGGTTTACCATAAGTGTGTTTGTGTGTGTGCGCGCCGTGCGCTCTGGTTTGTAACCCATCTGTCTGTGGTGCGTCCCAGATTTCTGTAAGGTCTCGGGGCATCGCCCATATCAAGTGCAACCCTCTGCACGCTTCTGTTTGGGTTTGGATATCGTGAGATGGGTCTTGGGCAGTAGTGTGGTGTTCTAAATCAAGGATGCCCTCAGTATTGGCCTTGAAAGCAGCCGATTTGTTGGACCTTTTAGCTCCAGGCGGCTGTTATGGTGTAAAATCAGAAAGCAGTCGGCGCCATTGTAGCATCACAATCGACACGTGTACATACACCTGAGGCTGTTTGTCCTATTTGTTACATTGGATGAAATGATCGGCGAATGAAAGAACAGAACTTGCCCCAAACTCTAACAGGCACTTGCAAGAGGGATAGATTTTCTTCCTTGTTTGTTTGGTTTTATGCTTTTATTTGGCTTAGAGGCAGTGACCTTTTAAAGGTATCCTTTAGGTTTTGTTATCCATCTGCCGTTTTTCTGTGTTTCACATAGACACACACTCACATGATTGTGTATTATAAGTGACTGAACAGTAATTAGCAGCACAGTAGCTATATACCCAGCTAACAGGGAACGTTCTCACAACATTGGGAACTAATGTTCTCTAGAAGTTCTCAAACGTTTTGCAACGATTTGGAATGTTTTACAAATGTTACAGAATTTAAAAGTTTGAATAACATTCTTATCATCAAACAATAACATTAATGCAATGTCTAAAAATCAGAACTTTTTGTAGACATTATATTATGAATGTTTTTAGAACTTTTAAAATAACGTTTTTATTACTTAATGGAAACATTGGGGGAAACGTTCCTACAACCTAAAATTGTTAGCTGGGTATGTGCTAGTATAGTACTGCACAGAGTGTGTTTAAATAAAGATATCGCTTCCCAAACTTTATACAGTTATCCTTCTGAAAGTCTCACACATGGGCTACAGTCACACACAGTACACTATATTATTATAGCATGTACTGTACAGTATTATGTGATCTTGTAGGATGGAAAAGTGTCCATCAAACACACTTAAAAATCTCTCCAGAAGAAGTGTAGATTATCCAGATATTTCTTGCATACTATTTTTTGCATACTGAGGTTTAGGACATTTTGCATACTGATTTTTGCATGTATTATGCTACATATGTAAATTTTGGATGAAGGGATAAACTATGTTGACAATTGTATTAAACACTGGGATTGTGTGGTTTGCACGCTACAGCACACACACAAAAAATGTGTCACTTTGCAAACCTCTGGACTTCCAGAGAGTAGCTAGTCTACGAATTGCAATCAGAATTTTTGGACGTGATGTTAGCACACTAATTTAAATCCTTGTAGTTCAAAATGCACAAATAAATCCACCATCAAGCAGACACAATTCATTCCTGCGATTCATTCATGAGTGAGACCATCTATCCATTTCTGGAGTTTCTGGAGTTGTTGGCTCATTTTTGTTTGTCAAAAATTGTTCTCATTGCAAACAGAATCTGTTTAGTTTTACTGCTTAAACTCTTGCCAACATCATTTGCCTCTTTAAATTTATTGAGGCATTAACATGTTGGACGATCATTTTCTAAACTGATGCGCAGTGTCTGCCAACAGCGATGGTAGTTTATGCGTTTCTGTATAATTTTGTTGTTTTATTGGTGCTTTACACGGGTGACTGCAGCTTTATTTTTTGTTGTGTCATTTGTGAACAATGTTTCCACCTGCAAAGCTCATTTCATCAGCAGTTAGTCATTATGTAGGTGACTGGAACTTTACACTCCAGAACAGGTGATTTTTACCCCAGCAGTTCCTGTAGCTCAGTTAGTGGATTAATTAGTAGCAGTGCAAAGATTGTGTGTTTGAATCCACATGTACTGATAAACTGTATACCATGAATGCACTGAAAGTCACTTTGGATAAAAGTGTCTGTCAAAAGCATGTAAATGCATTACATTGTTGTTTAAAATTCTTAAATTGGGGGGTTAGACAGCAACTTCCTGCCTGTAATGGCTCAATGCATCAATATGTTTATTAAGCCCTGTCTCAGATAACACAGTGTGTAAAGTTGACACTTAAAAATGTTCTTGTTGGTGCTTTAAGGGGAGTTACCTGTCTTGCAGCATACCTGAGGATATTTAAAACATAGGTTGTGTGCCAAATGATTCGTCTGGTTTGAACAGACAAGTGACCTGGAGAGATACAGTTGCTCTTTCTGTTTCTCACACACTTCAAAGACTCTGTTGTTTACAGAGACTGAGTTGTGTTTCTGAGAGAATCCACTGCATTCCTCACTTTATGTTTCTAACGTGAAAGACAGCACCTGTTAAAGGAGTATCTTTATGTGTTTTTGTCACAGGTGTGTGTGTGGGGACAAACTTAATAATGAATGAAAACATATTTAAATGAAGCATATTGAAGAATATTTATAGGAATTTGTACTTATTAAATTAAAGATGTATTGGATTAAAACATAAATAACATGTTGAATTAGGCGGCATTAAACTAATTGTCCATGTACAACATGTCACTATATCTGGTGGGTTAACCTTGAATTCCATCTGTATTATGTCATAATCATTAACTGTCTCTCATTCCTCACTCAGTAGATGCTAATAGACGTTCTAATGATTTGAGTTATCAAAGACAGATGCTTTTTTTGTTCCTCTCTCTCTCTCCGTCTCTCTCTCTCTCTCTCCCTCTCTCTCTCTTTTGTCGTGCCTCATGACCCAGGGCAGGCTTGATAGAGGAGATCTGTCTCTCCTGTCATTCTTCATTCCTGTTGTTTCTGTCGTCCGCCCTCTGAAAACACTCTAATTACTCTGTTTCTGTTCCTCCCTGCATCTTTAATTAAGCATGCACTTGCTCCCTGAAGGCTGCGGCGCTGAAAGTATTGATCTTGGACTCGGTCGTGTTGTAACATGGCTTTAGGCACGACGTGGTAAAATGCGCCGCGAGGCTGCACAGGAGGGCTCATGTGTCGCTTGTTAGAGAGCCAACGATGTTGTTTGTTCTTTGCTTGGCGTGCTCCAGATTTATGTTCAAGATGTTTGTGATGACCCTGTTGACTTTGAGTTTTCTCTCTTGCAGTGTGAATTCCGCTAAATATTAGCAAGATCCAGGGGTCGCCAATAAAGCGCAGGAAAACAACCAAACCCCGGTCGAAATTCCTTCCTCGTAAACAAATCAAATCCCCCCAGCACAAAATGAAGGCATATTAATAGTCTGCTTTTAATGGAATGATCCACAACATCAGCAAATTAATTTCGCTCCGAAGTAGATCCAGCTGTCGTAACTCTAAAATAAATACGTTAAACCAAAACACATGTACACGGGGCTGGATAAGTGTGTCTGTAATGGGGGCGGCGGCCAAAACAGGAACACAATTTATCTGAATTAATGACAGACAAGCTGATCCAAAAGTAGAAAAAGGATGTTGGACTCTACCAACAAATCACTGAACCTCAAATGCTTACTATAGTCCTTTTATAGGTGTTTCAAACCAAACTGTAAGGTGTGGTTTTCATGTAGGTAATTGATGGTGTTTAAAATCCGTTCGCTTAGCCCAAACTAAGCTTTGTAAACATTGCGTAAAATAACTTCATTTCAAATCAGTGGATCTCAAATTAGCTATTTATAAAGTCAAATAAAGTCCACCAGTCAAGAGTTCTATGTGATTTGTCTCCGCCCACATACAGTGATGTATAAAAAATGGACCATTCCCAGACAAAGATTCGTAGGTTCATAAAAGTCAGCCCACCAATAACGTTAGGGCATCCACCTGTAGCAACGCCCACGACACCCAACGATACAGTGACTAGGCAAGAAAAGCTGCAACTATAAAACCAGTGTGAACAAGCCCTGAGGGGGAATCTGGAGCGATATGGGAGTGTAGGTGTGGACATGATCGTAGACTTGTTAATGAATTTATGCTGTAGAAGCAGATGGAACGTGTTTGCTGTATGAGTCTGATGTTTTGGAGGATCATGCTGTGTGATTTGTGTGTTTATGTGCAGTTCACCAAATTAGAGTTTTTCTAATGTGTTTTTACTTTATCAGTGTGATAAGACTTCATAAATTCACTAAGACAAGGAAAGCAGCCAAGATCTGGCCTGCTTGCTCTTACAGTATGAGCCCTGGAAATAGGAACACACACGTTTGAGTCACTGTATTAGTGGGTCATCTCTTGGCACACCATTTTCATACTAGGCTAATGACGATTTCTGTCCAGTACCTGTAAATCAAGTTCATGGAAAGTCTTTGTAGATTATTTAAAACATTATTTGTTGATTGATTAGCAAAACGCACCTGAAATGTCCCCACTGAAGTTGTTTTTTACATGTTTGTGAGGACACACACACACAAATGTATCTCTATTTATTGTTTTTATAATGTTTTTTTATTTTTTTCATTTATTGTTTGTATTAATTTTGTTTTTATACACAACTAGTTATAAACAATATAACCTAACCCACAATCTAACACTAACAGAAAACTTTTTGCATTTTTAAATTAAAAAAACACTTCGTTTTACTATATTTTATAGCGTTTTTACAAACGAGGACGTCCCCAAAAGGAGGTTTTGCTCAGATTTGACAGGTTTTGCTGACTTTTGGGTACAAATTTGTCCCCAATACACAGCTAAGTAAACACACACACACACACACAACCTTCTCTTTTCAGTCTTAGCATTTTTTACCTCTACATGAATGAGGTCAGAGTGGACGATCTGTACACAGCCACAAATGAAACATTCAGAAAGACAGACAGTCTTATTAGCAATAACAGTTTTCATTATTTCACCCGTATCTCTCTCGCTCTATCTCAGCACTCAGCTAAAAGTGTTCCTGGCAGAGTCTGCAGGGTGTGGCGCTGAAAAGAACTTATGAATGTATTTTGGAAAAAAAGAAACACCCACAATCCTCTACAAAACGGAGGAGAAAAAAACGCACCCCAGATGTCATCTGAATTTATGCCTGTAATTACCTTATTTTAATAACACACAGAGAGAATGAAAGAGAGAGAGAGAGAGAGAGAAAGAGAGAGTGAGGGGCCCATAGACACGCTTATCCTCCATTTCTGCCAAGTGAGTTTGCCAAGAACTGCATCCTTTGATGTTGCTTTGTTTGTTATGTGGGTGTTTCTTTCCTTCTTCCTCTCTCTCTCTCTCTCTCTCTCTCTCTCTCTCTCTGTTATTATGTCTGCCTCTCTGCTTCACTGGACTTGAGACGCATCTATCACACTTGCGTCACCCCTATCAAGCTCTGCAATAATGAAAGTCTGGATTTTGAAAAGCAAAGATGAGTCACTGTAGCTAAGATGATGTGCAATATAAGGCCAGGGAGCGCAGTT
>JAZGTK010014200.1:0-13873 GCA_036877625.1 Ambastaia sidthimunki
ATGTAATTTAACAAATTTTTATTAAAGTTGCATAAAAGTGTAACAAAATTGGGCAAAAAAACAAGATAGTTTAGTATTGCTACAAGATACTTTTTCTCCAACGTGGTATGACCTTAAACACAGCCTTACACAATTGCTTTTACATTTCTCCTAATTCATATATTTGCTTTTTTAAGTCCAGTTCATTCTTTTTAATCCTTGAGTTTCAGTGAACAAAGGAAAAGAGGAATTTACCAGATCTCACAATAATAAAAACAGACAATTCCATTTTGTCATCTAAAAATCCCTCAGTATGATACAGCTACCTTCCATTCCTAGAAAAACCAACGGAATAATTAAAAGTACAAGAGCATTTTATATCCTAAAGCATCAAAAGAGTTTCATTTTAGCAAGTAATATTTTTTCTTGTCTTTTTGTTGTATATTCCTAACAAATTTTAAAATGAATTTGGTTTTCGTAACATAAACGTAACCTAAGGCAACATCTGAAAGTAGAAAGAGCGACTCTCGGGTAAGATGAAACCCTTGAGGAGCAGGTGAAACAAAAAGAAAAAATGAGAATCGGTGGCCCAAAAAAATAAGCGAGCAGATGGCGTAAAGATTGACAGCATTGTGGGAAGAGAAAAGAAAACATGGGCTGTGCATTGAGAGTGCTGGATATTGTCCTTGTACCTGCTGTCATGTGATCCACAAATTAACTCAGTAGTGAGCAGGAGGGACCTCTGATGTATGGATGCATTATTAATATCAATGATAACCTCACATGCGATGGGAAAAGCTCCTTAAAGACACTTGCCGGAAATGTTTGAATAGTACATCTGAAAACCGCAGAGCGTGACTATTAGCCCTCTTATTACAGTATTTGATTGGCTGAGACGAAAGAGCAGATGGCTTCGCAGGAAAGATGATTTAGCAGAGTCACGTGAGAGGATTAATTCTGAACGTACGTTTGGCAGTGTCGATGACACACTGCAACTCGTCTTTCATGCTCGTATTCCTGCCCTCAGTGTGTCTGTGTGCATATCTGTAGATGTGTGTGAGGAGCCACAGCTGCACTTTGTGGTGTTTGTGTGAGTGTGTGTTTGTGTGTTTCTCTTGATCCCTAAGGGTGGTCATGCCCATGAGTTTTAGAGTGTGTGTGGTGTCAGCGTTTAGTGGGGGGGGGGGACAAGAAATCAAAGCTTTATTTACACAGCTCTGTTTCTTTTTTTCTCTGTAAAAACCACAATGTAACTCCCTCTGCTTTAGTACAGCATCTTTTGCTCTCCGTATTAGTATTTAAAACGTTCTATGAATGTTTCTGCTCTAAGCCCTTAACAGCACAATTATAAGTTTAATGAGGAAGAGGAGGATCAAAAAATAATTTCATCAAGGCCGCTTCTTTCTGATCTCCTCTGACATCATTATACACCAAAGACAGTCACAGTTTTACTAACAGCAAAATGTTTTAGTCCACGTGTCCATTGAGACAACACAGGAAGCTATGAATAAAATTAAAACCAAATTCTAATAAAAATCCAAAAATCTAAATCAGAAAAGAAAAACATTCTATGCATAGAGACAAATATGCACAGAGATATATAACAATATGAAAATATGATGTCTAAAAACACGTCAAAACAAATCTTTCCCCCTTTACAAAAAAGTCAAATAGAATAAAATAACACAAAGTTAACAAAAGGAGAAAAATAAGCCCTGCTTATAAGGATCTGATTGGCTAGACTTTCTCATAACTTAGCCTCCATCTTCTCCCCAACTGACGCAAAAGGAGCGATGGGATTGGACGAGCACCTGCTCAGGGGTAATCACACCCCTAAAAATCGAAAAGAAAGGGATGGGATTGGTTGGGGAGGAGTGGAGGTGGGAGGAGCTTCATTTCTTCTGAGGAGTGCTGAGCTTCTGCATGCCACGGATCCTGTCCAGTAGTTCTGTTACAAACTCCTACAGTTAAAAAAAGAGCAAAGTTTTAAAAAATGTAGCAACTGATAAATGTAACACTTAAGATATGAGAATGTATGGAATCTGCACCCATAAGATACAACAGACATAAGAGCTCACAGAATTCATTCAATTCTCCACATTCTCCACCTCTTGCGTGTTCATTTGTTTTTCATTTGAAGTAATATTTCTAAAGGCTTTTCAATACATAAGGCGTTATAACATTTCTAATTTGATAATGCATTAAATTATTTTGAATTACATTTTATTTCATCTCACCCATTCCTTAGTATTGTGCAGTTTCCCCCACAAAATATAAAAGTAAATTTGTAAAATATGGGCATATTCCATTTTTGCTTTATATGGGATAATTTACTTACTTCAGTGGGCTTATAACAGTCAACCAGCAGTTCCTGTTGGATACAAAATAAAAAAGAATGTCACACAAATGTGAAGTATTTAAAAAACAATATTTTGCAACAGTTTTAACTGCATCTTAACCAGAATTCAGGGTTAAAATTATCCATTTTACATTAAAAAATTCGGAAGGTTCTGTGTAAGGATACCTTGACACGAGCGGCACGGTCCACATCATTCTCCATGTCCAACAGTTCATCTACATCGATCTCCAGTTCTGGAATAGCTTCCTCCTGCGACACACACACACACGTTTACTTATCTATCAAAATAGGGACATTCCATAAACTTATAAACAGTATAACCTAACTGTAACCCACACTGTAACCCTTTAGTGTGGGTTAGAGTTAGAAAAAAGAATACAGAAAATTTTCTGCATTTAAAAAAACAACAACAACTATTTACTATATTTTCATAGCATTTTTAAAAATGAGACATCCCCAAAAGAAGGTATTGCTCATATTTGTATGGTGCTGCTGATTTTGGAGTACAAATGTATATATGGTTATAATGTATGGTTATATACGGTTAAGTAAACCTGCAAACAACACAATATAATCCATTTGGATGTGTTTGCGTATGTCCATATTCAAATACCTCTAGGAAGTATTTGAATATGCTAATTGAACAGCTAATTGGAAATTGCATAACTATACTTAGAAATCCCCTACAGTAATCTTCTTGGAATATTCAGAAATATTCTTGGAACATTTCTGTTCCCAAATGGCACAAAAAACCACTGAGGAAAAAGTAGCTAAGCAGAAACAATGGAAACAGGGTGACACTGATTACATGGATGAATGTGGAATGTTTGTGTGTTTAAGTGTGAGACAGAGTAAGTGTTTTCTGAATTAAGGCTGTGGATCTGTTTTTAAAGCTTAAGATATATTTAGAGGAGCTTCGTCAGCACCAGGGTTGACTCAAGGTCAGTGCAGTACTGCCCCTCACCACAAGGGGTATCTCTCGTGTCACAAACACAGTTAAACATTGGCCTTTGGGCCCACATAAATTGTCCAGTAATACATGTCTATGGAGATCACAGAACAAAGAGTGATCCACAGTTTTTACACTTATTCAGTTTGTTAGTAAATTGGCACTAAGAAAATAAATCTTATAGACTTTCTCAGTTTTATTGAATCCCAGCTAACAATTGTAGGCTGTAAGAACATTTCCCTAACATTTCAAGTAACACAAATGTTAAAAATGTTATTTTGAAAGTTTTAGGAATGTTTAAAATGTCAGTTTTTAAGACATTGTATTCACATTTTTGTTTGGTTAAAAGAAAGTTACTCAAACTATTTAGTACTTTTTAATTCTGTAATGTTTTTAAAATGTTCTAAAATGTTAAGAAAAGTTTGGAGAACGTTAGCCAATTCGGAACATGTCTCCATTTGTTTGGCTTTCCACTCATCCATTTAGTGGAATTTATGAATCTCACCATTCAGAGCCATGTTAGTTTTGTTAGTCACTCGCGTGATGCTGAGATCAGTATCTCCTCACCCTAGATTATACACTATAATATTAAACCTTCACAAAGACAAACACATGACTAACATGATTCACACAACTTTAAAACATGTAGCCTAATAAGTTTCCTTCTTCTTCTGTGGAACACAAAAGAAGATATTTTGAAAAATGCCTCAGAGGTTTTGTGCCCATATAATTAAAGTCAATGGGTGTCACTGTTGTTTGGTTACCAACGAACTTCAAATTGTTTTCTTTTGTGTTCCTCAAAAGCAAAAAAGTCATACAGGTTTGGAATCACATGAGGGTGAGTAAATGATGGAAAAATACAAACTATCCCTTTAAGGACTTCTGTACAGTACCGACTGTTCCTGATACCTGATACAGCAGCAAATCATTTGGGAACCAAATGTGATTTTGTTTTACAGATAAGCGTGTTTGTTTTGAGTAATTCTGCTGTGTTTGGCTATTTTTATCAGTGAAGTTCACATATATGGCCTCGGGCCACTGGCAGACGCTGGACATGAAACAGATCTGTCTGTTTGTCTTACTGCTGGTCTGTCCGTCAGTTCTCGCTGTGACCGTGACTGCTCTCAGCTTCTCTGAAAGTTCTAATTCAAATCCAAATGCTTATTCAGTTTGAACAAACTCTCAGTCTCCTCATAATCAGTCAATTCTATTTGAGTTTGACTCCTATTCTGTATTTAGAAGTAAAAATAGAACCTATGTCAGTGAAGGTTCCAAACCTCAGTTATACACTGTATTTTTCTGGTTTTGTCCCTTTAGTCTGCCAACTCAAGTTTCTTTCTATAAAGTTGTCTCTTTTAATGAAGACTGGTTAATGTCTTTCTTTCTCTCCACAATCCTCCCCCTCTCCACTCATCTTTCTATAAATGGGCTTCACAACACTTTTATCCCCACCTTACTCTCACATTCCCTCTTTCTCCCTTTTACAAACAATCAGTCCCTCAGAGCCTTTTCCAAAACACACTTCATCTTTCTCTTGCACGCACACACACACACACACACACACGAGACTTATGTACACGCATAAGCTCGTTGTGGTTTTGAAGCAGTGACTCATGCACCATATTAAAATATAGTCTGTCTAGAGAAACAAGCAGTGGCGCTTGAGCATGGAACATTAAGACTGTCCAATCCCAGCTAACAATTTTAGGGTTGAAAGAACGTTTCCCTAACGTTTCCGTTAGCTAACAAAAACATTAAAAAGAAACATTAAATAGGAACATTAAATAACTACTGCTTGGTTATAAGAATGTTATTTATTTTTTTATTCTGTAATGTTAAAAAGCTCTGTCAACAATATCACAAGAACATTTTTTGATAAATTTGAGAGAACTTTAGAGAACATTAGCCAACGTTTTAAGCATGTTCATCATTGGCTGGGAATGTTTCACAATGGAAAATCAAAAGGCGCATGCAAGAGTAAAGCTTATGCTTTTGTTCATTAAACACTTTCTCTCTCTCTCTCTGCTTCTATCATCTTTTCACTGCTCTCTCTTCCTCCCCCTTGGTTTGAGCTGCCCAGACCAGCTGTCATTGCACCTGCCTGATGCCCCTTTGCCCAAATCTCAACACAAACGCACACACATTAACTCACATCACTGTGGCACCATCACATTTGAATGGAGCCTTTAATTGCTTTTGAATTGACAAACCTTCAATTTGTGTAAATGAGGAGCATATGCATGTGTGTGTGTGTGTGTGTAAAACGCAGAAATGAATGAGCTGTATAAACCACTCGAGTTGACTATTAGGAACTGGAATGTGAGGCTCTGCATACGTGTGTGCGTGTGTGTGTGACAAAGAATGCAAGGCACAACATGTGGGCACCATGTGCTACTAGTCACTCACAGAGACAGGCAGTAAGATAAAGTGTAACGGCAAAACACCACAAAGAGCAGAAAGAAATGACAGAGAAATACTACAGCAGAAAAATAAAATAATGATTAAGAATTAAATATAAAAAGATCTTGTAATCCACTCTAATCTATTAATACAGATTAATTAAATCCACAGATCAGGTCGTTTTAAACATATATTTACATGCACAGAAAACCTAATGTTGTTTTTCCTTGTTTTGTACTAAGAGTGACACATGCTTTTGGATATTTCAGTCTTTAAACAATCTCCCGGGCAACACACATACATGAATGTATAGCTTGAATACACTGTAAGTTGCTTTGGATAAAAGCGTAAATGTAAACAGCTTTAATGCCAGGTTTGATAAATGCATTTGCAGCTTATAAATATTTAACTTATATCACAGTCATTTCATAATGACAATTTTACATGCTGTTTCTTCACAAAACGGTGCAAATGTTAATGCTATAATTTTACTATTGTACAGCATGTTTTTAAATTTTGAATTGTGCGTCTACTCTTTTTTCTACCAGTGTGGCAGCACTAAGGCTAACTAGTAAAGCATTACATATGGGTAGTCAACAAGACAAGGGTTCTGCAAATTCTGTACAACTATCAAACCATACACAGCTGCCAATACAACCATTTTTAAACTGTTTATATTAAATGGTGAACCTCATATCACACACTGAACTGAATCATACGATTTGGCCGTATTATTCCATCCCAACTCTTTAGTTTATGGGTCATTCCTGGTGCAATCTGAGCCCATGACCTTCCCATTACCAGCCTCGATTCTGAAACAAAACACTCACAACAGCATGAAAACTGGAGCTATTGACAAAACACTGTTGTATAATACTGAGATTGTCATTTAAACAGATGTCTGAAAACACCTGTTGTGCTGAAGCCCTCAGTTGTCCTTGATATAATTCTAAAGCAAACATTTAGCCCACAGTATACACACATGTGAACGCAGTAGTTTTCCAGCCGCTTACTGAGGTCAGATATGATATCAAGGCCACATATGTACATGACTGGAATGATCTGACTCACTAGAGCTGAAATTTAGACACATGCCCTAATGCATCTGAAAAATAATACTTTAAATGACAGGCTGGATTGAATAATTGCAATAACCTCAAAAACAAAATACAGAAAATCTGTTTAAGTGTGTTAAAACGTGTGCATTGTTGTTTGATACATTTTTTGTCTTGTTATGACCAGAAGCCACTTATGGTTCAAATCAAAATGTTGTTCTTCGGTTGTTTTTACAACCATTTGGTTGTTAATTACGTTTGAATAACATTCTTTTAAGCAAGCAACAACGTTAATACAACGTCTACAAAAAAAGGTACATTCCTAGAACATTTAAAGTAACTTTAAATGTTTTTGTTACTTAGCTGGGAACCCTGTACCTTTTATCAATAAACACATGTAGAAAAGTAAAGAGTTCCACAGATATAAAGATTTCATGCTATAAACCTGACAAATGCTAGCAAAACCAATGACTAGCTCTTCCTCAAAGGTGTTCATTGTAGATTACTATTGCCTTATAAAAACATCTTTGTTTCCAGCCAATCAGATCAATCGAGCAATTCATGCCAATTTTGTTCAGTCGTTTTAGAGTTGAATATTTATCAGACAGTCAGTGAAGGGGCCATGGGCAGCCTGTCTCAACCTGAGACTAAGCGCTTTGTGTCAGTGTGAGTCAACATCCCGGTCAGCGTTCAGGTGTGTTAGTTTGCATTAGTATGGGAAGGGAGGGCACGTCTACCATGGATTCGTGGATGACTGCATTCATGTCTGGAATTCTGTGTGTCTGTGTGTTAATGTGCGTGTGTGTGACCTTTATAATCCAGCATATGTGTGTACGAGTTCTATGTGTGTGTGTTACTGGACTACAGGTCTCAGTGTGAATCAAATGTGACAGTATGAGAGCGGACGGTTTCGGCCTGAGCGCTTGACCCACATAAACACATCTGCCTTCATCACTGAGGATGAGGATGGTGGCGGTGTGTGTTCCTGACAGGGCCCTTGAGGTGCCAGACATATCCTGAGCTCAGCCAAAATGATTTCAGCTCCTAGTAACCTTTTCCAAAACAATAACAATAGAATAGTTATGACTAGCCCAACTAACAAGGAACGTTCTCAGAATGTTGGCTACTGTTCTCTACAAGTTCTCTTAAAGTTCTCTTAAAGTTCTCTCAAAACATTTTAAAAATGTTAGAGAATTAGGAACCAAGTAATGATGTTTAAAAAAATTTGAATTTTTTTCTAGAACTTTCAAAAGAACATTTTAAATGTTATTTACATTTTTTTTATTTTACTTTATGGCAACATTAATGAAACATTCCTACAACCCAAAATTATTAACTGGGATAACTCTTTCAAATCATAGCACAGATGCAATACTTCAACATTCTTCCATACAAAAAAAGACACACTGGTTTAAAATGGTACGAAGGTCAGTGATAACAATTTTCTTTTATACCTTTACTCTTGATAAATGAGAAAGACCGAGACTGAGGTCATGTTATCAAGGCCAAAACTGTCCAGCATCATTCAACATCCTGTCATCAGAGAGATTTACACCTCACTTATCTTGCAGATGATGCAAATCCCCCTTAACTTTTGTTCGCTGACAGGGTAAACAGAGCTTGTTCAGCTGAGGTTCCCGTACAGTGTCCCTTCTCTGTAAGCATATACTGGTTTTGACTCCTTACGGTCCACTGCGTGTGCGTATTTGCTCAGTGCTGATGCTGTAATTTATTCCTGCTATCTGATCACGTATTTAAGTGCCAGCACTTCTACCTGTGAATAATGGCTGTGGTTAATCTCTGATGCCAAGATATAATCACGGAAAAAGATGATGAAGATAGAGGTGAGAGAGAAAGAGAACTGTGCTTAGACAGGAAGCAGGAAATGAGTCGATAGCAGATTCAAACCACTGGAAGCAATAGATCAATATTTTTAAGAGACTTTACACACAAGTTCTCCCTCTCTCTCTCTCTCTCTCTCTCTCAGGATTACAACACAAATGAAAACGTTGCTTAATATTACCTTAGAGACAAATCAGGTATGAGCTTATGTGTGCAGGTTCAACTGCTCTCATCATTGCAAAACAACATACAACATCGCTGGTAGAATAATTCCAACAATTTTGATTGTAAGAACGTTTTTCTAACATTTTCATTAAAAATTAAAAACGTTAAAAATGTTATTTTTAAAGTTCTAGGAATGTTAAAAACGTTCGATTTAGACATTGTATTAATGTTACTGCTTGGTTATAAAAGCGATATTTTTTACTTTTTGTAATGTTAGAAAAACGTTCCACCAACTACTTAAGAATAATGTTTTTGATATATGATATATGACGTTACAAACGTTTTACTAACAAGAACGTTTTTGAGAACTTTCAGAGAATGTTAGCCAATGTTCTCAGAACGTTCCCTGTTAGCTGGGTCAGGGATTTCCAACTTTTATCTGTTGATACAAACCCACATCCTGAGCCTCAGAAGCAACAAGCTTAAAATGATTCATTTAGTGAGTGTGACTCAACTGTTTCACAAATAAACAGGAACTTCATTTGGTGACTTGAATGATTAGTAGGCAAATATGAGTAAAAGAACAAGCAGATAAAACAGTTCAGACTGTGTCATTAGAGACGTAACAGAGAACAGTGAACATAGCTGATGTTTTTGCTGTCAAAAAAAACAAAAAAGAACAAGACACAGCTGAATCTCTTTAAGAGCAGAGATGCATAGCAAGAGATGGCTAATCTGAAGCTGGGAGACTTTATCTTGACAGGACTTTTAACAAAGAACAGGCCCTGCATAACAAAATGGAGAGATGAAGAGATTAAAAATCAGGCATTTTCTCATGTTTTTGAATGGGACACATTTCTTCATCTTAGTTTAATCTGTCTCTAAAAGTTTTAATTTAAAGTTTAGATATATTTCCTGTCTAGACTTTTTCTGACAAGAACGTTTAACGTATCACAATTGTCTTTGGCAACTCCCCAATCTAACAACACTTTTAACAAACACAAACATTACACTCTTTTTCTTTCGGGAAAATGGACCAAAAATACCAAACATCTAAATAACACATCCAAATGATTTACATACATTTTAAATACATGTGACTTGGTAAAAGACACTAAATGGCCCTCAGTTTCTCTCCAGAATAAAAGCCTCTGAAAGCTCACTGTACTAACCTCTGATCTGTCTCATGCACACACTCTATCATTGATTTATTCTTAGCACTGGCTGCAGTCTGACATTGATAGACAGCAGTGTGGCTAACAGAGAGCTGGGAGAGGTGGGCTAGGGACACAAGCTGCCCCAGGAAATAGTCCTCCAGCTGGGCTGAAGTTTCACACTCGCTGTCTCTCACCATACCCACGGGCTTATCAGCCGTCAGCACACTGACGAATGACAAACAACACAAACACACACACACAGACAGTTTCAACAAGAGTGTGTATGTGTGTGTTTGTGTGAGAGAGCGGGAAAGAAAGGCTAGATATTTTTGACTTTCATAAAAATAAATGTGAGGTGGTAAACAGTAAGTAGCTTTATTTAAGGGTGTGAATACATGATGTAAACAATTTCTGTGTTAACAAGTCTGTGTTCATGTTGTGTAGCGAAACCAATGTCTAGGGAGTTGATACATGCTTCCTAAAAGAAACCAGGTCATTTGGGAACTGTTTCCATAACAACGGCCAATCATCACACACAAAATCAACAGGTCACTACACTGTTAACCTCTCACTTCCTTCTCAACAAAGAAAACTAAGGGAGGAAGAATGAGAAACAGCCACAAACAGCCATCAGAGAAAATATTGAAGAGAGGCTGAGAGAGAGGCTGAGAGAGAGGCTATAGTGACAAAAACAAATGTGATGAAGTCAGAACTGTATTGATTGGACAGAATGCAGTCAGTAACAAACACACAGGGCTAATTTAGATAAGTGATAATGACACACAAAGAAACATTCCACAATCAGTCTATATGCTTAATTAATGAAAAAACCCTGCAGTGATTTAGGACTAAGAGAGAGGGCAATATACTTTGGCTCTATTTAAATCCATCTCCAGGAAAGCCTTTAATCAGAGAGAAAACTCTGGCATCCAACTCAAACTAATTTAAGTGCATGATTGTTTTGTATTATAATGCAGGGTAAAGTCACAACCTCCTTGTTTAAAGCAAAATATCCATATTTCTTAATTATTACATATCTTTAAAACTTCCTTAAGATCATTTATTGAAACCAAACTGCCAAATGGCCAGTGAGGCAAAATTCTTGCAGCTTTAACAAATCACTGATGATCAGAAACAAACCCGGCCAGTAACAGCAAGGTATGAAAGAGGAAGTAGAACATATATATTCTACTATATATAGTTTATATAAAATTAACATGAGTGTAACACGTAGAAGGTTCATTAAACATTGTGCTGTTCCTGGCAGTGGAGTAGCTTCTGGCCCTCTGCATGTCCTTCCAAAGAATACCAGCCCTGAAGTTTATTTTTAACAAAGTCCCTGATGATGTCAGACTGACCTTAACCAGTATATGCACCACTGTTCAATGTAGATGTTTCAGTGTTTTCAGAACATACAGATTTTGCATAGAGGCTGTTACTAAAGAACAGGGCAGATACAAATTAACCTGCAATCAGCAGCAAACCAACAGAACAAAGATGTTTCTCATTTCACATGCAAAACAGGAGTTTAGGTTTTAAAAGGCCCTGCCACTAACACAAAACCTGCAGAAAATGTGTGTAAATCATTTATGACCTAAAACGATGATTAAATGATGATCACAAATATCTTTGTTGCAAAAACCTGATCATTGGTGCTTAAAGGAAAAATAAGAACAAAATTTTAACTGGTGCAATTTTGTTTGTATGTTTGAATGACACTGTGTATTGTTATGCTGTTTATTATCTATTTAGACTGTTTATTGTTTATTTCCTTTGATTATTGTTTATTTTGTTTATTTTGAAGAGCTGCTAAACAGTCTTTTATTGTTCTTCTTTAAACAATGACAGTAAATATTCTATTCTATTAAGAGTAGATTTCTGGTTTGTGCATATTATTAGCTGAAAGCTGCAATACTTTCTGTGCTGTCCTCCAAAATAGAACTCAACATAGCCAATGTATCTCTGACAACTGAAGACACAGAGTCAATACCAAACAAATCTACAACTGCATCACGAGCAGGTATAAAGAGATGCTTGATCAATGGGGGCTTAAGCACTACATTGATTTGTGATTGGAGACTGTCAGTCATCTGAGCCCATTATGAGCATCTGAGACACATACCAATCAATAGCATGTAAGACATTTTCCCATGTCCTGCACTCTTTCAAAGTCTGGCTCTGGGGTTTGTTCTTACTAAAGACAGGACATGTTGAAGAGAAAGAGAGCAAAGGTGAGGAAGAAAAAACAGTGGCAGGGCAGCCCCTGCCATTCACAGACACAATCTCTCTCTCCCTCTCTCTCTCTCTCTCTCTCTCTCTCTCTCTCTCTCTGTCGTTTCTGGAGCAGAACAAAGCGGCCGAGCATCCATCATATTTCCCACTTAAGGATATTCAGTCTGGCTGCCTGTAGCTCAAGTGTGCAATACATGTCTGTGCACGTGTGTTTCTGTTTGTAGTTGACTAAAGGTCCAATTCATTCTGAATCACCCTTCATTCCATTAACCCACCAAGTACATTCACACAGGGCTCTCAAATTTCACAAGGGGCTTTTAGAACTGGCAGCATAAATCCAAAAAAGGCACATTGTTCACTTTTATTTTAATCCACTCTTACAACAGTCTGAAATGTAAGAAATGGGAAAAGGCTACTGTTCTTCTCTGCTCCAGTTCCTGTAATTGCAAGTTTCTGCCAGTAATTATTACCACAAAGCCCTTTAGAATAATGAAACAGTTTCGGCATCATTACAGGACGCAGGGCACATAATGCTGTGACTGCACCCTTTGACCTATTACACGGCTGGTGATGTCACAGTTGGAGGGCAGGTCCGGTGTTTATCACTGATGTTAATGAGCCTCAGTTTTAAATGAGTGTGTAAACAGAAAATAAGGAGAACAGTAAAGAGGAAAGCAGAAAACATAATCCGGTTGAGTACATCATTTATACAATTTTTAAAGCTGCACTCTGTAACTTATTTTGCTTCAAAATAAACAAAAAACTGTTGAACAGTGTTTAAAACAACAGTGTTTAAAACTAAATTGGGGAATTACTACAATTCCCAAACTGTAAGCTTATGATAATGAGTTATCAGTTGAACTGTCGGGTCTGGCCAGTTTAGCTTTATTTAACTTAATATATGTTTAAAAAAAGTACAGAAAATAAGCTGCAGTTTTATGATTCAAACAGAGATGGCAGTAGAGAGGCAACAGTTACAGACTGCAGCTTTAAATGACATCAAAATGCAATAGTACACAATTAATAGACGCAAGCAAAAATGCTACACCTATCTGTCACCTTTATAAACCCCCCTCTCGAAAGTGCAGTGCCTTATTTTTAACATCTCTTGGCTTCAGTCTGTAGTGACTTTTGTAACACAGAAGGCCTTAACTGGATTATTTCGCAGCTAAAGAGCCAGACAGTCTGTCTGAGTGAACTTAGTTCACTTCGCTGCATCTCTCTGCTTGTGAATTAGGCTGTTCAAGGGAAGCTATTTCCAGCCTTGTTACGTATCTTCTGCGTAACAACTGCTGACTGACAGACGATTCCTGGACAGGAATTGTAATATTGCTGATCGCTTTTGAACAAAAGCAGCAACTGGACATCCTGAGATTAATCGATCTCCTTCTGTTTGGTGACTTTTTAAAATGGTTTGTGGTTGTCTTTTCCAGAAAAGATCATTACCATAAATTCAGGTCATTAAGAACACGCAAGATGCATTTTATTGAAGTTGCTTGAGAGGCTGCTCACTTTAAAGTGACGATAGCTGGGTAAATAACAGCACTGAATCAACATTAGCACAAACTCAGTTCTCTCTCTGTAATTAAATTCAGTGATAAACCTGTGTGTAAATATACAAATCACTTAAGCAAGCAGTTAAGCAAATGGTTCAATATTGAATTGGATGTGAGCGATTAAAGCTCTGCGTGTTGTTTACTACAGAAACAATGACTGAGACTCAACTTTCATACTT
>JAZGTK010014201.1:0-13872 GCA_036877625.1 Ambastaia sidthimunki
GCACGGTTGCTCAATCCTAGACATCTCTAAACAACTACAGGTGCCTCAGCATGAGGTCCAAGACAGCAGGAAGATCTTGGAATTTTTCAAACATCTGCTAAGCCTGCAAACACACACAAAAACACTAAAGTTAGGTGCAAATGGATTTACTCTGCCATGTTAATGTCTTCTGTGTCTGTGTTGTTTTGTGTAGGAAATCTCCTCCGTAGATTTCCGCAGTAACTCCGTGTCCAGTCGAACTCCAACTCCCCCTGGACGATACTCTCCACACAGCCCCATTGATCGAGAGCTGCCCATTTCCCCACGCCGCAGGTAAACACAAATAACAATTGCTTACACTTATTTCTGGTACTTCACAAGAACTTCTGAAGAAAAGAATCTGTGCCTTGTTATTGCATGTAGCTGACAGGGCGAGTGTATACTGTACAGCTGTGTGGTTATTTGTTTATTTAAATTCTGTACTGCAAGTTAAAAAAAAATCAGACGCATACACATTGCAAACTCTGGATTTATCTTTTCAGCCGACTGTTGTAAATGACTCACAACCTGGCAGATGTCCCAAAAGGGTCTTTTTTCTTTGTATCTTTATTTTTCTATTATTTTTCTAGAATGGATTATATCATTTTTGCTCCTAATTGCCCCCCCACTCTTCTCACTATTTCACACACTTGCACCTCACCCCTGTTTTGCTCAACCAATAAGATTGTCAGCATCTGTTGACCACACCCCCTTCCTGCTGTCAACCAATACGACGTAGCCCAAACTCATATCTTTCAGACTGCAACTCTCAGCTTTCTTATGGCTTATCAGTACTCGACAGAGGTGTGTGTGTGTGTGCATACTCTGCCTTCTCGTGTGTGTTTGCTGGATGTGTGTGTGGTTGTCACAGTAGGCTTCAACAACAGTTGCAGAGGAATTTGTTTTGAGGTAGGTCTAAAACTGTTCGGATATATTCCTCAAACTTAGAAAGCATATGACAAGCTACTCTGGGGGAAGGAAACATCGTAATCTGAGACTGTGTGTTTCTTAGTGCTTTGAGATCATGATGCTGATGTTGTCTGTTGACTGTGCAGTTTGAAACCGGTTTAGTGAGTTTTTTTAAAGATGGTAATCAAAGCTCAGCTACGCTAAATTATTGCTTCAGGAAAAATATGCATGTATAGCAGCACAGTGTTATTTTACGGTAAACTTACAATAGTCTACACTGCAAAAGAACTACAAGCAATCAATATCCATGTTGAAGTGTTGTGTTTACTGCAGTACCCAATTATGTTCTCTATGTCAAGAGAAGACCAATTGTGCCAAGAACATTGTGACAATGGGCCCCTGTGACAATGTGCCCCACAATGTTTCCCTATGGTATAACCTACTGCCCCATAAAAAGTTTGTCCCAAGCCCTGTGAATTTAAGCAGCAGCTGTGTGGGGAACTGAGGGGTGCTGGGTGAACTTGAAGGGGAAAATTCAAATACTGTCTGGTTTTAGTTTGAAGCATGTTCCATTGAACAGCCTACGTTCAGATAGTGATGTGAACATTGCATTTGTTTAGAGATTTATTGCGTCCTCTTTGTTTTTTTTCCACTCTTTTCTTCAATAATGATTATTACAGATGCTTCACTCTCCTTTACTTTATTATTCATATCTTATCTTATGTATAATAATATACTAAGGAAATGTTACACGTTACTTCGCCCCACAGATACTAGCACACACTAACATGCTAACAAGTCACGCAAGTTTCTTGTGATAGCCACACCCAGATATTGAATAAAACCTCATGACACTGCATGGACATTACGCACCCACACGCTCACTGCAGATTTTGATCTGTTTTCTTTTAATTATCGTTTCACCGCTTTCTCCTATTACGGTAACAAACTGCACAGTTGCTTCTTGTAAGGTCAGTAGTCCTGTTTGATAGTTGTGGCTGTTGATTAATCATTCTCACTGCATATCATGTCTTTTGTACACAACAGCAACCTTGACAACCTTGTTTTCATGGCAAACAGCAGCTGAGCTATCATGACAAGGCCGCGGTTGCTGAGAGAATGTGTGACCGCATCTATTATGACATGCCTAAGAGTTGTTCATGTTGTGGCCATAGTAGCATTAAATATACATAGACTAAAATTTAAAGCTTTTGGCAGATCTGGATTAGATCTGGATCAAATCTGAATTAACCTCTTACTTTGCCCTTTTCACACAGATGCACTGTAGCCTCCCTATAGTTGTTCACATTTAACAGTGTATGAATAGATGCATTTATGTTGATGTTTTTACTGCTAGTGTACTATGTGGGTGGGTGAGTACTGCAAGTAATGTCATATGTTTTTTTAAGAATATACATCTTGCCCAGTAATTGTAATGTAAAAATATGATGTCCATGTGTAGGAGGAATGCTTTGTGTAATAAAAATAGCTTTTATATAGCGTTTACAACAGCCCCATGCATAAAAATGTAGCTGTAAACTTCCCGCTGGCTGGCTACTGTAACTACACTAAACAGCTCATTAAGCTTGTCTTTATAACACACCCTCAATGTACGTTTGTTTCATAAAGCCTCATGCTCGAATTCTACCCACAATCTTTTTTACGCACAAATACATTTTTTAGTTCATTGTAAAGGGAATAGCAATCTGTGGTGGAATTAGCTGAAAATCTCACTGAGATTTTCCAGTCAGAAATAAATCAACTCTATGATACGGGTTAGTCAGTTGAGTCAGCACAAAGATTTCTGCTACATGAATGTGGAAATACTTGAAAGGATTCTTTTATCTATATTTCCATGCTGAAAAATACAGCATGTTTGGGCTCTGGGTGATTCAGTTTGTTCTCAGTGGAGAGTTCTGCAGGCCTTCATTTGAGGTTAAAAGAACATTTCATGGTTTTTAATGTAAAGAAGATCAACATGTTTTAGAGTCGTTTTATCCTTGAAATAATGCATCATTGGTCATAAATAATTAAAGATACTTTTGACCTCTTTCTTACATATGATTGTAACACGTTTTCAGTCATTGTTTGTCCCCATTCAGAATGAAATGTGGCACAAACACAAAAATCATAGCCAATCAAAACATATTTGATGTTTAATATAGAGAAGTTTGGTGCAGGATTTTGGACCAATGAGATTTCACTGTAGGCAGAACTACATGACATAATGCTAAAGTGTGTGGACTTAAGCGTTTATAATAATTCACACTGAACAAGGCTGGCACCCACCGTTTCTATCAATTAACACACATCTCTGTCTTTCTGTCTCAGTTCGGACTTTGCCATGCAGAGGTTTGACAGAGACTCAGAGGTGTATAAGATGATTCAGGAGAACAAGGAGTCCCGCGCGGCTCCTCGCCAGTCCAACACCTTCAAGATGCTGCAAGAGGTGCTAGAGGCTGATGAAAGAGGTGACGCACGCACACACACACCTCTCCGAAAAGCCTTTAGACGCTTGTTGCATTTCAAAAATAGAAAATGATAGTACTTTGTAAAATCAGTGCAGATATAACTGTGAAAACAATGCAGAGCAAATATTGCAAAGTTGAGCAGAAATAGAATTGACCCAAGAACAAAGATTAAGCCATGAAAGCTTTAACTAAAAGTTTGCAAACTGTCCTAAAAACAATATGGTTTAGAAGCTGAAGACAGCATCAGTTTAATCTCAGTGCTTGTTCAGTAGTCCATTTCATTTACTATTTCATTTAGCCACATCATTGTTTAAAACTCATTGTGTGTACACCACTGTCTTCATGCACCTTATCAAAGTGTTGCCCACTTCTGTGTCAGAGATTGAGTCTAAACAAAGGTTATAGAATTAAAAAGATATCACAGTTTTATTAATATGAATAGGGAAATGTGTACGCAATTTGTCCGCTTTAGCAAATGAAGTCTCACCTTCTAGTAGAATTAGCCGATCATCACTTGCTAAACAATAACGATTTTTTGGTAGCGATGATTCTTTCAATTCAGTGTTGAGATGTACTTGACAGAAAAACAGCTTTTCATAGTGTTATTTAAGAAAGAAACTTAATTCAGAAATATAGCTTTGTCACCTTAGCGATTTTAGAGGCATTTGTCTTACCCCATTTAAGTAAATAGGACTTGGTCCTGTATGCCTGAAATAGCTGCTCGGAGGCATTGCAAAGATGGGACTTTGGTCTATTGTATGACATTCAGTAGGCTCACACAGCGTGAATCATCTTAGGAGTGTGTGTGTAAATACATGATATTTTGAACTTGACTGTCAGAGAAAAGAAGGCTGTTGCATTAACAGTTTTTGCAAACAGTTTAACAAGGCACTAGCATGCATATGTCGTGACAGGAGAGGTCAACAACAATTAATAACTCCTGTGGACTTAAGAAAAATACAGGGGGTGGACCCCAACACTGTTTTATATTGTTGGTTTGCTATTTCTTTGTTTATTCACAGAGGCTGCCATCCGGTTTCCAGGGAAACTGTCACCAAGCCCCACAAAGACCACCTCAAGTGTTTCCGGGGGGCAAAAATACCACACCTGTGAAAAATGTGGCACCAGTATAGTGTAAGTTTCTGCACACACACACACACACACAGTTTGCTCCACTGTATGTCACCTGTACAAACCTGCTGGAATTACATAAGAGGTTCATGAGCAGGTAACTTCAGAAGTGAACATGTTTAGCCTTTAGGGAAGAGTCGTTCTCATCTATTTACATTTATTAAAGTTGATGGGAGTGGAAAACATGTCAGAACTTCACAAATTATTGCATGTTTATTAATATAATATTAATACACACACACATAAATATATATATAATACATCTCTAAATGCCACATCGCTAAATCAAATTAGTATTTATTATTACTAATAATTATTAAATATTATTAAAGCCAGAGAAAATGTGTTTTAAAAAAGGAAAATAATTAATGAAAATAGTTTAGCCTAATGTTTGTATCTGTTTACGTGTGTTATGCTGTCTTTACACAACAAAGACAGCACAGAGATGGCATAACACACAAAAACATACAAACCACATTATTTGGGCTTGGTGTCTTTGCACAGAATGACGCAATCATTGAGCCTGTTGAGAGCAGCTTTTATTTCTTATAAGTTTTATCCTTAGTAACATTAACTCAATTAACATCAAACTCTATTAGAATCTGTTACACTTACAAAAATAAGATGCTGCCGTAGACAATAGTTTCTAATATGGGCAGCAGACACCAGTGCAGCTCACTAGGGTTTGGAACAGAGCTTTTGTGTGTCTGATAAAGCTTTGTGTCTTTTTCCCCTATTCAGCACCCAGGCCGTGAGGATCATGGACGATCGCTTCCGTCACCCCGAGTGCTACACCTGCACAGAGTGCGGCCTCAACCTGAAGATGCGCGGCCACTTCTGGGTGGGAGATGAAATGTTCTGTGAGAAACACGCCAGAGAACGATACCAGAGCCCTGGCACCAGCCCTCACTCTGTTGTGTCCCCCCGCCACTGAGATGCCCAAATCGGCCACCCTCCTGACACTCCTCCAACTCCTCTGGTTGGCTGGGAGCATACACCCTAAGAAGAGTACTGTGATGTCATAATTACATCATCCAATTGGAGCCAAATAAAGCGCTATTTGGCGTAATGTCACTTGAAGCTTTGGGACTCGGCGCAGTCATGTCCTCCTCTAATACTCCACAGCCAGAGACTATAAGTTTTGATCTTTAGGATTTGAACAGGGAAACAGGAGTTTATATAGGTGTCTGTGTTAGGAGTGTGTGCAGTTGAATTTCTTCATTGCCTGCCTCTTCCACATGTTGTATTATGCGTTAAAAACAGCTCATGTTTTACATAGACATTTAACTTGAGTTTATATAAAGTATTGTGTATTTTTTGGCTTAAATTTGTAGGGCTTATCCATATACAGAGTCCTGCAGTAGACCCAAATAATGAGATGTTAATGCACACAGGACTGGTTTCCTGTGTGTGTGTGTGTGTGTGTGTGATGGTTGCAAAGCATTTTCTTATGTTTTCGGCTTTTCTCTGTGGCTATTAGCATGTATGTGCACTTTTGCTTGAAGGGGTTCATGATTACTTGGAAGTGATTCTTAGTTTGATATAGATGCCTCCCTTCACACAACAATCCCCATTGTACCCTCATTCAAAAGCACAGTTATTTACAACTCAGTTTATTTTGTATTAAACAAGGGAAATTTAAAGAATCGTAATATTAATGTAAATATTTTTCACCTTAAACTATATGTAGACAGAACAGAGGGTTTTGTGTGCACGTTTGTGTGTTCAGGGTTGCATGTTTCACTATATTATATATTTTTGGGTGAGAGAGGTTTGTTCATGCACAAATACAAAGTGTCAGAGTTTAAAAGCTGAAACTTTAAGCCACAGTTTTCAGAAAAACACATTTGTCTACTGTGGATCAAACACATCAGATGATCAGTTTATCCTCACATACTCTTTGTAGCTTTAACCTCTCTTTACCTTTTCTGCTTCAAATAAACAACTTTATGATCATCAGTGTATATTTGGCTACATTTTTTGGACATTTTTATTTTGGTTTATGGCGTCTCAGATTTATTTGCATGCTTTGTCTGTGGTAAATGGAAAATGGGGACAATTCAAGTAAGTCACTGTACAGTAAAGTGTTTTCAAAACAAATTCATACTGTAAATGCAAGTCCAGCACAACATTCTAATGGTGCAACTGTGTGAGAGATTTTTGGTTTAGATGATCTAGGCAGTATCCCAATTTCCATAAATGACAATTGAGAATAAAATGATTTAGCACTGATCATGATAGGCTAACAGTATGATAAATGTGCCCAGATGGTATAGTATTTTAGTGGGTTTTTGAGTGTGCCTACTTTTGGAGCTAATATTGCACACAGTCCCATGTTCAGGAGAAGGGGTTTGTGACCATTTTTATTTGTTATTTAAGTTAATGTGAGAGCATAAACAGAATGGGTTGGCTGCTATAGCCATATTCTAAATGGAATACTAGAAGTAGTATTAGTATGTAGTATGCAACAGTTTCAACATTTCAAACAACATTATGCTGCATTGTTGTCACATGACCTTACCAAGAACGTTTGCTTCAGGGGTTCAGGTCCATTTTAGTAGATATTAGCTTTTTAATTCAGGTTTTGGGTCAAAATGTCAATTTTTTGTAGTCAGCTATCACAGTGGATATTATTTTCAGTTAAATAAATGAAAGGTCAGGTTAAATATGATGCATGATGGGATTCCATGCAACACCGTGTATATATTTGCAAAATGAACAAAAAGGTTTTCAAATGAATTTCAAAATGTATATAATTGCAAAAGACAATCAATAACTGCAGTAAAAGAAGCTTAAGAATATTGTTTTTTATCTCTGCCACAGATTTTTTGCAGCAATGATTTTGCAATATCTCTTTGGCAATACCTTATTGATTTAAAGGCTTCACAAAACCTAAACCATCTGACGATTGCGTTGATGTTTTACATGACCACTAGGTGGAAGTAGAGAGAGCGTTTTCTTTGAAGGAGATGCATATTCTGTCCGTTTGTACCAACACAAACGAGAGGCCAGTGGAAAATGTGTACGTTTCTGTAAAGGAATTTTGTATATTTAAATAGTGCAGTGGAAAGATTAGTGTAAAAATTAATCTGTGAATGTTGTGTGTGTACAGGGCTTTGAGGGCAAGACAATCTCTTCTCACACACCCTTATGAATAATTTAATTCTGAGAATCGGCATATAAAGCTTTTACATGTACTTTTCTGTTTAATTAAGTTTTATTCGCTCATGTAACTACCCAGACTAATGTCAGCAGTGCTGGAGCAATTTACATTGTGGGAGAGATGAATGACCTGTCTTTGTGCTGTTTGGTGTTTTTGGACGTTGGCTTCTCTCAGCAATCAGTGAGGGTTAGAGGTGGCCGTCTTGTGTGTTAGGTCATGCTTGTTTTCAGACATCGCTGTAATCAATCTTTCCCAGAAAGCCATTAAACAGAATCAGCGTGTAACGCTGCAGACAGGAACTGTGCTCTGCTGAATGGGGAAATGGGAGCAATCAGACATTTGTTAAACTGTTTTTCTAATGGGACTCGCTGACTAAATGGCTAATATACCTTCAAGTGGTCTCCACTTAACTCTGAATAATCCGTCACCATTTTCCACCTCCTGCTTTCTTACCTCGCTGTGGAGAAATGTTTATCTTTCTAATTTGTAAGAGGAGGGCCAGCTTTCATGGGGTGTGTAAAATACCGGTCCACTTGCACTTGGTGTCGGAATGATTTATGTCACTGTTTTTGCTGCAAAAACATGTTTAATTATATACTTTAAATTATGCATTCAGCACAATTTATTCAGTACACAGCACTTGCCATCCAACAGTGTTTTACATAAGCAGCTCAAATTAAAATGGCCATAGATTGAGATTAAATTCTTTGATCTTTAAAAATATAAAAGATCATTGTACTACAAAACATCCTGTAAGTTTTAGAACTCAAAACGTCCTTGTTAGTCCAAAAACAACTTTTATTGAAACCAAGCTGCCAAACAGTTCATGTCACATTTTGTCATGGTGTTTAATGTCGACAATGTTTTCATGTGTCACCTTGCTTTCTCTATAAATATGAAAAGCTGTTAGCCAGTCATAGGAGTGGGCATTTACTTTCAAAGTGAGGATCAAAAACAGGACAGAGTGGTGTTGTATGTGGTTGCTGAGATTGTCCAGTGGTTTTAATAGAGTGATCTGAGCGGTTGCTTATTGGCAAAAGTCAAAATATCCCCACCTGGCTTCACTGTTTTATTGTCCGCCAGGTGAAAGTTGTACGTTTGATCGTTTAGGAAAGTAATAGCGCACAACTTCTTAGCAACCTGTATGATGTGAGGTATCAGATTATGAGTAGGCCTTACAAAAAGCGATTGCATCAAAACATACACACCACCAGGTGGCGGTATATAAACACAGCCCTACTGAAATGTACTAAACCTCCATATCTGAGTCACTTGACTTCAGATCAAGTTGATATCCTTTTATCAGAAGCCAACACTGCTTTGAAATGAACTCACAAAGTGTTCTCTATATATTTGTTGGCTGCAGTTTTGTTTTTGTGCCTTTCATACATTTGGTAGTGCTTTTCAACCAGTATTAATCTCTCTGAGGACTGGAGACAGATGACCTTAGCAGAGTGCAATGGGAAACAACATCAATCACCAGGGCTCATTACCTTTGACCCCGGGAGTGACTGTCCCATACTATATACTGTACATAGTGTTTCCCATAAAAGACAACTGTAATAACAGCTGACTTTGATATCTGATTTGACCTCACTTCCCCTCTTGAAACTTATCTGATGCATTCATAAGATATAGAATTCATGTATTCTATCATAACTTGACTGTGCAATTTATCCATATATATATATATATATATATATATATATATATTTTAATATGAGACATATAGATACATTGTTGGTAATGCTTTAGTTCATAATCACTTTATATTTTTTGGCTATAGGCTCTCTGACATATACATTACCCACAATAGCCCAGAAAGTGTCTCAACACGTGAGCCACATTCAAAATACTTTGAATAGCATTGCAATAAGGATTCCAAAATATAAAACCAAGTGGAATTTGTTTTAAAGAAAGTTTTTACAATGTTATAAATAATGCATTGGCAACTGTAATTGGTTAAAAGTGAATGTAAAAATGGCTAAGTGTGGCTTAGGCTTAGGTTTCTTGAACGTAATCTTTCTCTCTAAAGTCTAAAGATAACTATTTGTGTCATTTCCTTTTTGTATTTGTCCATTGTGTTATTTTCACTCTTGTTGCAGACTGGGGCTCCTCCTCACATTCCCCCTCTTTTTATTCCACCTGGAATGGACTCCAGATGTTTAACAGGGAAAGGGAGATACTGCTGGCTCGGCGATATGAGCTAGCAAAGCAACGGGGGGAAAGAAGGGAGCGAGCGAAAGTGAGCGCGAGAATGTTGGAAAGACATAAAAGTTTGTCTGGATGCCATTAAGTACAATTTGATGTAATGTGCAGTTTGGGACGTGACATTTTAAATGGAAACTGCGCACCATATGAGGAGGATTTGGGGGTTTCGGAGGTGGGGAGGGAGTGCGCTGGAAGCGTTATTTAAAGTGCAGGATAAACAGACCTCGGTTGGAGGCGCCCATTTTTGCACGTTTCCGGAAGAGCTCGGAATCGTTTTTTCCCGCGGCCCTCATTCTGCGGCACAGTATCGGGTACAGCAATAACAAACTCAGGCCTGCATGATTTTAGCTGAAGCACAGTTGCCCCATTGTGCGAGTGGGCGGCCCTCGCTCGTCTGAACCTGCGGCACGGACACAAATGTCAACCTCAATTGAAACCCTCGATCCCTTTTCTCAGTTGTATTTTCAAAACACGGCCTTAGTCTGTTTTTAAGCATGAGCTAAAGTTTCCTCCTTCCTCGTCTTCTTGTATATCAAAAGGGGTCGGTTTTAAAATGAAAAGTTGCGTTTTAAAATAAAATAACATTGTGGATTTCAGCTCTGCTGAAACCACATTGCGGACAAAGGTTGACTTGTGCGTATCATACACCCGAAGATATTAAACTTTGCTTGTGTTGGGAACTTTACAGCATGGGCCCATAAAGATCTCAGCGGTCCATATCTGGTTCCCCTTTCCTCCTTTCCTGAGTTATTGTTATAGTTAAATGTTTGAAAAATTGCCCCCTTAGCAAATGCCTGATAACAAAATTTTAATGAAAACGACAAACTGAATTTGCTCGAACTTTAGGCACTTTGAAATGAACTTAATCGTTCTGATTTTTTGTCTGTGGTTTTCTTTGGTTTATCTGAAGGTAAATCATAAGCAGTTCATGTATTCTGCATGGCACAAGCTAATCACCCACAATTCTTCTCTTAGTGAGATCTGAAGGCTGAAACATCAGTGTGTTGTTCGACTTTTGGAGTCGACCATGAATCACACAACACTTGATGGAGAATTTAAACCTATTTTTATTTATGTGTAGTCCAGCAGAAACATAAACAATAATAAGAGAGTATATCATTTTAAAGAGAAACTGTTAAGATTGACAGCAGAGATCTCAGAACTGAACAGTTGTGTGTGTTTGCGAGGTGTATGTGTCTATTGTCTATGCTTGTACTCTGTTTGTAAGAAAATAGTGTGTACCGTTTATTTTCCATGACACAATGATATGTTCCTTATTACATATTTACAATGAATATATTGTGTTTAATGCTGTATGCCATGGTTCACTTTTCATTCCCTCAGTTATGCATTTGTTGTATCAAGTGTTGACGCACCTTTCTACAACTACATTCTTAAATCAACAGCTTCTATCAGAACCATGAGAACAAACAGAAGAAACAATGTATCTATCGTTCTTGATTATCTGTTTCCTGAATGTATTAGATTTCTCCTCTTTGGTTCTCAGACCCCATGTGTTCTGTTCACATCTGAGCCAAAGCTTTATTCAGACTCCTATGGTCCAGTCGCACGCAAGGATCCAAGAAGGCATCAACAGCCGCAAGGACTGACCAACTGGGTCATAGTGCCTGATATGTAGTAAGCTAGTCTTGATCTTATCACTAATGCTAAGTAGCCTAACAAGTAGCTTTGCAGCTATTCTAAATTCACTATAAACCATTGGTTCTTGGGGTTTATTACTTTTACAAAATGCTTGTTCCACATACCTGTCAGATCACCCAACAATAAACAATATTATTGGTGAAAAATATTATTCTTCCTCCAAGCAATGTAGTTCTTTAGAAACAGCAACACATAGATCCAGTTGGGCAATAATACTGATGTATTGGGGTCACAGGTGTATGTTCAAAGTAATTTACAAAAAATGCTTTTTTGTTTTATAAGTGTGTTTTGTGTGTGTGTGTGTGTGTGTGTTTTTCTTAATTTTATTTCCTTTACTAGGGTGTGTTTGCACAACACTGATGTACTAAAAACAACAGTTCTTTTGTATTTTGATTGTACAGACAACATCTTTGTCATAATTATCCCTGTTCACACAGATCCATGAACACAACTAAAAGCTCTGTATTATGCATGCCAGGTGATGTCATAAATTGAACCGAACACATAATATATATGCGCGTGACAACATTTTTACAATTTTGAGACGTAATGGTACTTGCACTTTACAGTTTGCATTTTCAGGCCCCCAAAATGCTGTTGTCAAGTAAATAAATGACCAAAATCTCAGATCTGCATGTCTTTGAAGAATATTCCTGCCTCTCTTTCCATAATCCATTCAATAGCCTTTATTCCATTGAGCTGTTAAGAGCTGCAACTAAATGCAATTTTGGCAGCTCAAGTCTTACTAAATTGTGTTATATGACAAAACAAGTAAAGATAATGTTTGTGCTTTATCTAATAAAGTAAAATGCTTTGGCCCAGACTTTTATTTTGGGTAAATTGTTCCTTTAAAAGTGGTCCTTACTGCAGTTTAGATAAAAGTCTTTAGGATTTTTAATACCAATTTTGGTAACTCACCTAAAACCTTTCACTTGAATTATACATTAGCAGTGCAGACATGTCTGTTACTATTAGTTACACCTATGATGAATTAGCATTGAAAGTGGACAAAAAGTCTTACTGTGTGATCATCAAAATGGTGAAAAAAGGATATCCTTCAACACAACACTCAATGTTCAGGAAATTGGATTGGTGACATGAATTTATGTGCGCTAGGACCCCGCAGCGCGGCGCCTAGTGGGGAGAGGAATGTGCGCACTGAGGCTGGAGCTGAATGTGAGTGTGACAGGATGGCAGAGGAAAAGCGCCGGAGTCTTGGAATTAAGACCGGGACCGTTATTCAGCGGTAAGCTACGAGGAAACGGAGCGCGGAGTGCGCCGAAGCGACAGTCTGTCATTTTTGGTGACCGGCGTTCACAACTTGGACAAATCAAATGTCATTTTTGTGAAATACTCCAGAAAAAAACTATGGACAATAGCTACTTTGAGGAATCGTAAATTGACTGCACTCAAAGCCACGGGAGTAACAACTTAACAAATCTTGTCACAAAGTTTGGAAGATTTAGAAAAGCGACAAAGTGACGCTTCTGCGCATCGGTTATTTGCGCACGGCAGATGCAAAAAGTTTTTTAAAGCGCATCATATTTCAAAAGGAACTATATATGTTAAAAAACCCACTTTTGGACATGGAGGGGAGAAAATTAATAGTTTGAAATGAACTGTTTTTCCTGTTGCATCAATGACATAAGTACGACCATGTTTTAATTGAGGTGGTGATTTATCTATTCACAAGACGCACGCAATTGTCAAAGCATTAAACGGGACAGGAGTATCAACAAACTTTTTGTTTATTATTGGCCTCATTTAGAATTAATATTTCAACTTATTATCACCAAGATAAACTTCTTTGGGATGTCATGGGCTGATCTGGGGGCGCACAGTTGATAGCGTGGGGGACAATGTCGGGACCCTGCATCCGCATCCCGTTTTGGGTTCGTTTGTTTCTCCTGCTGCTTCTTCACTGCAGCGCATCGGAGTGTAGAGTCACCGAGGGCTGTCCGGAGCTCCTCTCCAGCGGCTGCAGCTGCACGGAAGACCGCGGCAAAGCCCACCCTTCACCCGGAACGCGGAGAAAAGTGAGCTGCGTTGGAAAAGAATTGACAGAGACTCCAGAAGTCAGTCTGCTCCCAAACAGGACTGTTTCCCTGTGAGTATTACAGACTTTTCTAAACTTTATTTCTGACATAATATAAATAAATCCAATACAGGGCTTATAACAACGTTTGTTTAACAAATCCAAAATATGTTTATGTGAAGTTGTTCATGTGTATTATGCAGTTTTTACAATCTAATTTCACTATAATGGAACGTGTGACGCAAACTTTTGTGGAGTGAATTATACCTGTG
>JAZGTK010014202.1:0-13871 GCA_036877625.1 Ambastaia sidthimunki
AATGTTCATAGAATCAAGATCACCATCAAATCCTCAATTCAGATTAATGTCCTAATCTAGTTTCCTTGCGATCCAGATTAAGTATCCACAAACTCACAACCAGTGCGCATTTCAGCAATGTACTTAAAACACATCATCTCTTAATTCCCATGTGATGCAAATCTGATTTACACAAATATCAACATCATCATAAGATTAGGAGTTATGAAACACATTTACTATATTACACAGCATCATTTTGTTTCATAACATCAAATGACATCTTTCCAAACCAGACTTTAATGAAAACTGGATATCTGAACAAACAGTTAGGATGTATATATGCATGCTCATGGTACCGCAGAGCAACACAGTGGATGATAGGGTGTTTACTCCCAAAGAAATTTAAGTCATTTGGGTGGGAGTCTTACTGTCTTACATGCCATTTGCATGATGTCACCTAGGATGAGAACCAGCCTGGTGCAAATGTCTGAGACTGTTTGAGAAAATCTAATACAAAGTTTTCAATACAAATTATCAGCATAAGGTTTCTGTGAGAAATTTGAATAATCATAAATGTCTTTGCATTCTATCTTTGACTAGTTTGTCTCTTTTCCTTTAAAGACAGCACACATTTAAGATGGCATGAACCCAAGTTTTGCAAAAGGATCCATGTGATGAATCACGTTCTCCCAGCATGATTTGAGAATTTTCCAAAAAGCATCTTTTGTGCTTCAATTTAACTAAGAAAATATGATCTTTGGTATCAAGAACTTAACCTGGTCAATGTCCTATATTTCCTTTTCTGAGTAGTGATTTAGAAATAGTAAAAAGCCATAATCATTTCTTCATTTTGCATGTCTTTGTTTTGTATTTTAAAATTCTAAAAATTACATGCATTTATATTAGGTAAATATAACAATGTATAAATATAAAAAAATATACATTTACGTTTATATAAAATATATTAGTGGTAACAAATATAAGTAAATTGAGATTGTTGAGATGCATGTTTATTTGTTGTTCTATGTTGTTCTAAACAAATTTTAACAACCCGAATAAGTATTTAATATGTATATCCATACAAGGTCACAGAGTTCTCGCTATTCAACAGGAAAAAGTGTTTGTTGTTTTGTTTGGCTATAACTAGGCTGAAGGCCTTAGCAGGTCACTTGACAATTCTGGCTTTGGAAGAGGTAAACTTCCATTTGAGGACTTTTGGTGGAATGCAGGAAAAACATTTGAGGAACAGGCAGGGAATGGGGCGGAGGCCTCACTGCGTGTCCTGCTGCTACTTTCATTGTTTACATTTCCTTAAGGCTTTCCCTCTTCCTTCCATTCTAAAGTCACCCGGAATACTGTGTGACCTCAAGACTGAACATCAGCTTATACACAAACTTTCAGTTTATCAACCATTAAATCTGAGGATTTTTAAACAAGGAAAGATTCTGAGACTTCAGTTTTAAGTGCATATGTTTGTCAGAATACAATGGCCCCATTTGGATACCTAAAGTCTTAAGCCAGTCTTAAATTTTTTTCATTACCGTTGATCAGCAAACAAACAATGCTAGACATTTTTTGCAGCAACTTTTAACTAACTTGGATTGGAGTCAATGTGATTTATACTGAATGTATGAAGTTCCACAGGTGTCCTGGTTGAGCAACCAAAGGTTCCACTAAAGTTTGACAACCAGAAAGTGCCCGGACACATTATCCAAATGATATCCAGTACATCAGTCATTCTAGCATTTAATTCCTGAACTTCTTTGTCATAAAATATTAACTTAAAAAGTATATGTGCTATCTTTTTTGAAAACAAATGCCTTATATTGTAATGTTTTTGTTACATAATGCAATTCATAACACATTACTGTAAGAGTGTCCAATGCACTTGTGCATGACCATAAATTAATAGGCCGAACTGTCACAGACGATACTTCTTGCTCTATTTAATACTCACATTTCTTTTCTATGCTTTATCTTTCTCAACATTTCTCAATATGAAAACAAACACCGGCAGTATGCCAACTGTAATCACTAATGTTCTGTTTTCTTCTCATTACAGCATCTGTTATGCGGCTACTGATCTGCATTATGATGATCTCTAAACCATCTCACTAGAGAGAGAGAGAGAGAGAGAGAGAGAGGGAGAGAGAGAGAGTCAAACGACAAGTGCAGGTGTCAAAGAACAGTGTGGACAGAAGAGGTGTGGGAAAAATATTCAGTCTCACCCCTTCCCAATCAAACCTGTCAGAGTCACATCGCATGACATCACACTCTGCAGCATCACTTCACTGTGATCATGAGATGTCAAAATGATGGAAAGAACACAGACTGTCTAAAAATATATCTGAAGAACAACAGATGGAAAAAGGGAACAGTGCGTTTCGCCGTAAGATACTGTGTCTATGCGTCATTTTTTGTCTCGTATATAATGACCTTAAAAACTCTATTTTAATTGAGGAATCTTTCTGCTTTCTGTGCGTCTGCTTACAAAGACACACACACAAACACACACACACACACACACACATCTTAATAAGCCCGTCCATTGGACAGACTGTTGGGAAAAGAGCCCAGAAACCAATACTGATCTGATGAACCTAATGTAACATGTACAGTGAACTCAAGCACGCTATACTGCCAAAATATTTGATAAGAATAGTCTTCTTCTGGACCATTGAACCATCTAATAACCTCTACTTTTAAGTGTGAATAATGCATGAACATCCAAAACTTACAATTTCATCACATTTTCTTCTGTCCAAAACTCAATTCTGTTATAGTTCCAAAGCAAGAGGTTCCACTGCTTAAAAACAACATGGCTGTCAACTAATATTTTGTACTTCACCACTTAGACTAGCTATATCTATTTATCTGACTGTATCAGAGGATTACAATAAACATCCTGTAAACTTTTGGTTATGTCACCCCAGTGTATCAGAGTGACGCTATTGGCCAGATTCATTTATCTTTTAAACTTTCTCCTAGTTCTTCAAATGCCTGCAAACACATTTATGGTCCAGACACATTCCAGTCGCATGAAAACGAATAATAACAGCATCAAGTAACAGCTGCCAAACAGGCTTATGGAAAACTGCGTCCTCCGCTGCAGCCAGTAAGCTTCCAAATGATCTGCTGAATTAAGAAGAATCCATGCCATGCAATTTCATACATTTGAGCTAACAGCTCATTATAAAGCAGGGAATGATAAGACATCATTAGCATATGGCCAGAGCCGATAAATTAAAAATAAAAAAGAGAGAGAGGAACAGTGAGATGACATAAAAGCGTGAATAAGAGTCCAGGCTGCAGACAGGAGTAAAAAACGCTGTTAGCAGGATTTCATCCATATTTATTAAGATTAGCCAAATTTAATTCCCAAAGACTTATTAAAGACCAAACATAATTAACCACTCAACATATACAATCTCCCTCTCTCTCTCTCTCTCTCTCTCTCTCTCACACACACACGCACACGCTGGGATAAAAGAACAGGACTGATGGATCTGTAATTATAAAATGAAAGCCAGGACACTTACAGGGATTATGTGAGCATCCTATAATTCCCAGAAATTATGGAATAACTGAATTTTTCAATGTTTCCTTTGACAAGACAACAGACAACTTTAAGAACTGTAACTGTGTTACTTAGATATTTAAACTAATAATTGTTATAGTATATTTCTGTGCAAAACTCACAACCATCCTGCTATAGAGTGTTGTAGATGGTTGCTTACTAACCAATCAAAAGGGCCCAATATTGTATTGTCGTCCTTCATTATGACCCCTAAATAAAGCACATATTTTTCAATTAAAATCTGTGGGATTTTTGTTGTCCAGTCACTTAAAGCAACAGCACACATTGGTCAACCTGAATTATTTTATTAATGTCTAAAACACAAGCAAAACAAGGTAAGTTTAACAATATGTATTTAATAGTATGAGCAGTAGTAATAGGTTATAGTTGCTTGAATAAACACCAGCAAAAATACATGACACCTGACAGGTGTGACTCCCAGTCAAGTTGCAATAATCAGTTCTGAATCTCAGTGAATCAGCCTCTAGTCTGACATCAGACGTCTGACGCTGGTTCAGGCTGGGAGTCATTTGTAAGTGATCTATTCCTCATTGCCTGGTGGTTCCCATGGCAATAGGGTGCCGGCTAAGGAGAGTATTATTGGCTTGTGGAATGGGGGGAAGTTATATTATTTATCTCAGAAAAGACAAAATCTTTGAACAACAGAATAACTGTGGGAATTGTTATATAGGCTTTTAGCTGAACTAGGATAAATACATGTCTCCAAAGGTAAGAAAATGTTGACTGTATATTCAGTGTGTTAAGTAACTTTGTAAAATGAGCTGTTAATCAAATTAATTAGTTTCATTATATGTGTGAATAGCAGGATCATTGCTTCTGTGTGAAAACTTAAGTAATTTTACACAGCTCTCTAAATACTTGATTCTGATTGGTCAATTGCAGAATTCTGTAGTGAAACATTGTTTTATAACTGTTAGCAACTGTTTCCTGTATAGCTGTACTATTAAATGTTTCTCTCATACAATTCCAGTCTTACATAATAAAAAAAATCAATTCAAATCTATATTTTGTTAATTTTTTAATTGTTCTGCTTCTTGTCATATTCCTGTACATGTGCTTTGAGACAAAGCCAGTTAACTAGCAGCCACGCTAGTTTACATTAAAAAAAAACACATCCTCATAAAAACTGCTACACTATAAAAATAAACCCAGCACAACACATAAAAACAAATACACAACCATAGTCTCAAAAGACTTGCCTATAAACTCTTCAAATTCCATGTCACAATGGGAAATTTTGCTTTATTTCACAGGATAATCAATCTCACAAGCTTTACAGAGAAACCATAGAAGGATGATGTAAAAATCACAACTCTGGCCTAAATTCAGATCAGAAAAGAGCAAAAACAAAGCCCATATATTCATCCAACCATCCTTTTAAATGTGGCAAACTACAAAGAAAGGGTTTTAAGAACCCCTACATGGGCCAAGCAAATCAGCAGGTCAATCTTATGTAAGTTGTGGATAACCTCATTCCTCACCATGTTGTGAGGTATTGACAGTGGTCACTTTCCCTGCCTTACTCGGGAGAGAGAGAAAAATACGCAGAGAGTAGGATTTAAAGCAAAAGTTATTTTTACAATAAAAAAAACCTTTCTCTTATGACAGCTTAACATGCAGTGACAACTGTAAGTAAGCCACCTGTAGCTTGATTTCCCAAAAAACAGGAAGCATATCGACTAGTCTGACGCAGCAAATCTGGCTCAACCAATGGCACGAGCTTGGAGGCTGGACCTTATATTTGTTCAACCAATGGGGAAGCGTCATTAGTTTTGCAGTTCCGCGTAGTGCAAGTGGGGCAGAAATTATACATTTCAGCTGTAAGATTACTGGCTTTGTAACTATCTCTCTTCTTAAAGCAATCAATAATAAAAAAAAATCACTATTACCATCAGGTCAACTTCTAAGTTGACTGTTTCAGTTTTGCTTCAGTTATTCCTACATTCGTTTTCTTAAGCCTTGCAAAGGTTTTGATCAAAAAAAGATTTGTCCTTTTATACCATGAAAAACTACTTTCCCGTTTCAAAGCAGACCAGGATTAGATAAGTGTGCAGAAACCTTTGAGGAAGTTCGTTAAACGAGAGCGATTCAATTAGCGATTAGTTCGTATCACTCTGCCAGACTTATAAAAGGGGCATGTGCTCTCAGGCAGGATTAATTTTTAATGTAGAGCTGATGGCTATAGCTTTTACTCAGACGGTGCCACAGGTGCAGTTTTGTGCCTAAGAGAGGGGGAACACTGATATCATGTGCAAAATCGAACAGCAAAGACCAAGAAAATTAGCACTCTGCTGAGAGTGAAATGTTAGGTCTATCTCAATTGGTTCAGGTGTTTTAGCTAGCACTAGCAGACGGTTTGCCGTTTTCTTCTGATGATGTAATGCTTTTGTCTCTAAAACTGCTGAACGTTGCAGAATAAAATTAGGGTTGGCAGGCACTGGCTTATCGACAATCTTGAATAGGATTGGAAACTGCAGGAATAACTGACTACTTTCAAAAGCCAACAGAGCATCTTAACATTGTTTTAATGCATCAACAGCAGCTAAGATCATAAGAAACTGGTTTGCCTTCAGGGTTTCTTAACTGCAGTAGTTAATCCTTTGTCAACAACCATTACCAGAAAGTTAGTGCTGGTTTATTAGCACTAACCAGAATAACGCACCCTGGATCAACACAGATGCTAGTCTAAAGCTGGTTCCACATACAGTAGAGGCTCTTGGGAAAAAAACACACACACATAATCCCCAAGTGGCCCCACAAACAGCTGGATGACTCATGATGCCATTTAAAGGCTACAGATGGACTTACAGGTGTGCAATACTGCCATCATGTCAACAAACTCTGAATCATTATTAACAACAAATGAAATCGATCACATTAATAAGTTGTATAATTCAGCTAAGGTGGAAAATGCCACATCAAATGTTCTGTATTGACACGGCAGTGAGCACAGCAGAAGGATCTGAATGTTTGCAGGTAGAGTACCTGCTTTTGCAGGCATTTGTAAAGCAAGAAAAAGCTGAATAGGTAATATCCTCTGCTAAAGCCTCTTCCAGATCTTTCCCTGAACTCTGAGTCCTGAAAAACACTCACACAGAGATCCAGAGGTTTCATCATTGTTAAACTCAAGTTTCAGCTATCAGCACCAATCAATCTAACCCAAATTTATATCCCAACATCTCTGGACAAACAGCCTTGAGAGAAAAGCTTTGATATTCCTTCCAGACCGTGAATGGGATGCGACCCAACACCTCCAGACGCAAATCCACTTAAACAGCACGGAGGGAAAAACTCGGAAAAGTTGTCACAACCGAGAAGAATTCCTGCTGCTGACTGGAAGGCTGACAGAGCTGTGAAACCAATGAAACGAGGTTCGAATTTCGTTTGATTATAAATAGAGTTAACAGCATCCAAATAATTCACAACTGACAGGCATGGAATGGGATTTCATGAGAGAGTCGTAAAACAACTTTACACTCACAAATTTATGAGGAGACGGGTAAATACGCACATTAAGCCAACGATGTGTTCATACTGAACATTAAGCATTTGGTCAGGGAAATTCTCAGTGGGAACATGACAGCCCAAACAACACGCTTATACAGTCATGCACATGTATGATAGAGTTTAAAAAACAGATCTAACGCGGTGAATACAAAGATAGATTATTCCTGTCTTTCCAAGTTAACAGTAAACCACAATATTGCCATGTTTGGTCCATGCTAAACATTTGTCTTTCACAACTTCAAAATGATGAAAAAAAGTTTTAAGTAACAAGTTTCAAATATAAACATATCTCATTAGGCAAGACTCTGTTAGAAGATGGCTGACAGACATATAACATGATGTATCTTGATGCATTTAAAGTTTCTCCAAAACTCATTCCAGCCCCCAACATCCTCAAATTCCCCTCACAGACACAAAAGCACCATTTCCTTGAGCAATAAATGACCATAAGTAACGAGAACCACTGTAAACCGTCAACCCCTCTGATGTCATTAAGGAACAAACGCAAGAGGGAGGAGAACCATAAACCTGCTTGAAGTAATGGATACGCCACAGTGGTCTGGCTGTGCAGTTGGCATTTGTGTTTAATTGCACTCTAAACATGTCTCCAAAGGTACTGGCACGAAACAGAGGTTTTTAAAACGCATTACGCTGGGTTAGAGGAACTGAACGATGTTTGTAATATCCCTTTACATCTTTTTAAGCGTGGAAAAGAAAAATAGAGAGGTTGTATTACTCACCCTATTTGTTCTGTTCCGAATCGTACATCCAAATAACAAGTGAAGCATGAATGAGAGATCTGCTCTTTGAGAGTCCTGTGGCAGGCAAACTTTTTCCTGCTGTGGGGCTGCTCCTGTTCTCCAAACCCTCTAACTCTCTCTCGCTCTGACACTTCCTGTGCCGTCCCTTTACACCAACTTAAATCACTCCCCCAGACTCAGCCCAGGAGCATTGTTTAGACGGGCCGTGTTGTGTGTATGTGTGTGTTTTTGATTGTGCGTTGCAATGAATGCGGTTTTTGTAACTCTCTTGGCGCTCCCTCGAGTCTGGCTCACCTCAATGCAAAAAGGAAAAAAGGGGAATAAAAACAGAGAGAGGAAGAAAAGGAGGAGATGTGTGACAGGGAGAGAAAGGAAAAGCTACTGATGAAGAGAGAGCTACAGGAGATTCCCTTGAGCTGAAGGAAAACATGTGGAGGACTTCCTGCTATGGAGCCCCATGTGTATGTGTGTGTCTGTGAATTTGGAGTTTGCTCTCAAAATACCTCAGCTTGCTGTTAGAATCAGAGCCAGATATCAGCCCTCAATGAGGTTTAAGTAAGTTAAGGTTCAAAGTGTCTCCAAAACACCATGTCTGAAGTGTTTACAGTGCAGTTCATCCAAAAATGAACGCTGTCAACATTTACTCTTTTCTACACAATGCAAGTGAATGATGACCAACCCTGGAAAAATTAACTATGGTTTTAACTGTTGGGTGAACCATTTTTTAAATGTGTGTGCAAACATGTACAACGAGTATACAAGTTGTGTTTGCTCGTCACATTCATTGGCTAACAACTATTAGGAGGGTGGATACAAGAGGGAATAAAGGATGAATGGTAAATAGTGAAGAAAGACATAACTGTCGCTGGTTATCTGCAAGACTTACAACACCCTGTAGATGCCGCCACACTCAGGCCTGCCCCTAAACACACACATACTAAAACACACACACACACACACACACACACTTAGAGACTAAATGCATCATAAGACAAGTCATGTGGACCTCAAGACATGCTTGCATAGTACACACTTGTGTGTTTCTGCAAACACAACACACACAAAGTGTCGTTTGAGCGACAACTAGTACTTTTTCAGGACTTATGTTACATAATATAAAGTGTGTGAAAAGATCTTAGTGTCACCCAGCTAACGATTTTAACGTTTTGCTAATGCTACCAATAAGTAACAGAAACTTTAAATATGTTGTCTTTAAAGTTCTAAGAATGTTCAAAATTATTAGTTTTTTGTATTAATGCTGTATTAACGTTATTGCTTGATTATGTTATTCCAACATTTTTTTATTCTTTAACTTTTTAAAACGTTACTTGGGAAACCTTTTTTGATATATGATTTAGAATGTTAAAAACGCTCTACTAATGTTACTGCAATGTTCCTGTTAGCTGGGCAGACACATCACACTATTGCAGAACATCCCTGTTACTCATCATGCTGAGAGTAACAGCTTTATGATAAGCCATGTGCTGTGTCCCAACTCATATAGTGTTCTAAACATTCTAAACAGTGTTCAGGTTAAGAATACATGCCAAATACCCGACTGTCTCTCAATACAGGGTGTCATAATGAATGAATAAGACAGGAGCTGTATTATGTTTCCTGGAACATCTCAACAGCTGTTGAGCATGTAAATCTGTTTATCAGAACATGTTCTTAATTAGAATATAGACCTAAATCATTAAATGATCAATGATGCTTCTACAGATCAACAACTAATGTTGGAAACTAAACTTGGAAAAAACATACTTGACTGACTAAAACTAAAAACACCACAAAGTATTTAAAAAAATATTTGCTTTGTAGCTGGAGGGTGTCGCTGTGGTAGTCAAGAAGACGTCACAAGAGTAGCTAAAAGCAATCTTGTTCAAAACACACACACAGCTCTCCAAACCACACAATATGTTTTATTCTGTTTATTCTAAGAGCTCTCTGGGTTTGTCTGTGGAGGAACACAATGTGTATCCTCATGAATTCTCTTTAACTCAGTTAATACAAGTAGTGTAGTCTAAATAAAGTCTAAGTTAACACTCTACTCTGGTAAGCGTAAAGCCAGGTAATTAATCCCTTCAAAGGGTAACACGCAAAACATGACCAATATGCCACAGCCCACAGGACACAAAGATAAACACACACAAACTTATAAACACACACAAACTTATCTTTCTGTAGTAATCATTTCTTTCAAATAAATGTAATGCTGAGTTTATGCAGCGATACCAAGAACCTTTCACAGCAGCCATTAAAAGCCATCATTTAGTGTATTTGTATGGATAAAAGATGCATTAAAAATGACAAATGGGACACTGTATAGTCTTTGTGGCCTTTACTTGTATGTGTCAGTAAAGTCCACGAGACAGCACAGTGTCCCATTTATTATTTTTGAATGCAGAATGGTGCTCAAGAGCACCCGCTTTGTGGCCCTCTATGCTCCCTTGACGGGAGGATTGGGACAAGGCCAAAGGCTTATTTAGAAAAAAAGAGAGAGAGAGAGAAAAAGAGAGAGACAGAGAGAGAGAAAGAGAAAAAGAGAGAGAGAGCAATAAAGAGAAATGGAGTGAGGAAAATGATGTTCCTCATTTTAATTTTGTATTTTTAAAACACAGTGGTTGTTAAAATTAGTGAAAGATCCAAGAGGTTAAATAAGCCTGAGAAATAGTGGAGCACCAACCCAGATAACAATTTTATTTTGTATGAACGTTTCACTAGCGTTTCCTTTAGGTAACAAAAACATTACAAATGTTTTTTGAATGTTCTAGGAACGATCAAAACATCAAGTTTTGAGACTTTGCATTAACATTATTGCTTGGTTATAACGACATTATTCAAACGTTTTTATTCTGTAAGGTTACAACATATATGGTATGTAACATTAGATATACACATTACACAGAAATACATTACTGCAAGAATGTTTCTGATAATGTTGAGAGAACTTTCAGAAAACATTAGCCAATGTTCTCAGAATGTTCCCTGTTAGCTAGTGCAGTAAAACCTGCACTAACCTCAAATGTAATGTTGGAACACTTACATTTAAATCACAGAGACATAAATCTAAAAAAAACTCCACAACTTATTTCCAGCATTCCAAGTCAAAATATCACTTTACTGCATGCTACTAAAGTTAAAGAGCTGACAGAAAAGGAGAAACAAAAAACACTATTTATAGACAATGACAGCACTTCAGAAAATGAGATCTGATAGCTGCTCCAGGAAGGCCCTCAGATTAACCATAATGCTCAGATTTTGAGAGTTTTTCCTTTAATTATATTCAACATTCCATGATCCTCCGTGTCTCCATGAAGCTGGAGGAATTCAGAGTCCGGGGTTGAGATGATTGGTCTGGCTGTCTGACTGATGATATCATAATAGCTGAACTTATTCCATTTCCTGAGTCTGATTATGGGGAAGTTTATCAAATTTTAATATGCAGAGATCCAGCTACTGACTAGTGAGTCTAAAATGAGAATCTAGCTTCTATTTTAGCATTTGCACACACTTACACAATTGGTCAACTAGGTTCAAAGAGACCTTTGAAAAACATGTTCTAAATGACTGATAAATATCTACAATTTTTAAAGGGAACCGGGTTGATCGTCAGTAAATGGAATGCAACAATATCACATTGACATGATTGTGCACATTTCTAAACTGTGATTTATTTTGTTCCATGAAAATCATTCTTTGCGTATGTGTGTGGAAAGATCGAAAGAGTTGCTTTGTCGTGACTTCAAAAGGAAATACCTCAGTAAGACTGTTTAACTCTGTCTACACACCAAGTTCCCATAACAATTCTGATCAAAAAATTGTGCTTGGTGGCACCTAACCCCTGATTGTTCCCAGGGCGCTGCAGTGATAGCTGCCCACTGCTCCGGGTGTGTGTGTGTTCACAACTTGCAGTGTGTGTTCACTCCTTACTGGTGATGGGTTAAATGCAAAGGTCACATTTCGGGTATGGGTAACCATAACTGACCAAAAAAGTCACTTTTATCAAATTGCTATTGCTGTTGTTTTATAGAAAAAAATAACCCATTTAAAACAAAGTGTTACTTTGACTTCACAGTTGGAACATTTTCCCTACAAGAAGACCCTTTTTCTGTAGCACATTTACTGCAATGTACAGCAACTTGTGTGTTGGTGCTTAGATCTGCAGTGCATTATTGGCTCAGTTAAGAACTTCTGACAGACCTAAATTTAAACATTATCTGACTTAATACTGCAGACAGAATATACAGGCCTATTGTGTAGGATCTGACACAATCTCTGTGATCTACAGTAGAACACAACACAACAGAACTACAGCATTATCCTCATAGAACATATTATAAACACACTGGAAGTAAAAGTATATTATAAACAGTAGATTTATGGATTACACAAAGATTCATAGTTTTACACACACAAAAAACCTGAGTACACAAAGTCCTCAAGTCATATATAAAGTACACAGGTCTTCAACATGAAGTTTCCTTCTCTGATATTCAATAATGCAAATTAAAGCATAATAAGACAACTTATAAAAGAAACACTGACCAGGCTTTTGTAACTCATGTTTACTCACACAGAATGACAATGAGGCAGCTTTGGTTAATGCAGAAATCTGCCCAGTAGACTAAATTATACTTAATAACCTAATGGCATGAGCATGCACACACTCAAACTAGGCCAGGAAAACAATATCTGTCTCAACAAGTAAAGATTCCTCATCCTAACCCCAAACACACACAGACTCACATCTTTCAGTGCTATTCATGAAGACAGTTGCTAATGTTTCGGTCACTAAATCTTTTTGTTCAATCGCTGTAGATGAGCAATTGATGATTTATTATGGCCATGAATCTACAAGCTGTCCTACAACATCTCTTGCTTCTGCTTGCTTTTTCAGTACATCACATGACTGTGCGACTAAGGCAAACCATGAATTTTTCTGATCAACATCAGTACATCTTAAAAAGCAGCAATCATCATTATATGGATCGTGTTGTTGGCATCATCTTGCTATTTGATGTTCAATATCATTGCTCTATTAGTGGATACATTTTCTTTAGTTCAAGTGTAACTGCTCAATAAATTCTTAAGCAGAATTCCCTACAATAACTGCTGTATATTTAGGCAATAAGCTACATAAACCTGTGTTATTGGAGAATGGGATCAAGGCATAACGCGGACCAGATTTGAACCAGAATCTCCCATATCGGCACCATTTCTTAATATATCTGGTGTTCTTACCACTAAAGGGCTGTTTACACAACAACATTTATAACCAAACACAGAAAACTGTTTATGCATTTTGGCTTTTTGTTTATATAACAACTGTATTTGGGGTAAAAACAAAAACTTTTAAAAATGGGTATCAAAGTGCATGTTTTAGAAAATAATGCCCTTTGCGTTTATATGTTTATAAGTGCCGAAAAGGCAAATCTGTTGAAACGATAAGGTCATACACATATATATTACACGCTCAGTATATTCAGGGACAGCGCCAACTACTGGCCTGGAATGCATAATACAGCATTCGACAATGTTGTCATGTGTATCTGAAACTTTTTAGTTTTTCACTACATCTTTGTCATGTAAACATTCCCTAAGTCACAGGTCTGACAAAACTGCCTCATTTCAAGTCAAATAGGAAAATTGTGATAAATGTTTTCTGTTGATTTTCTGGTAAATTGGAAAGAAACTTTGCCAAGCCTGTTGAAATTCGGTGTGTGTGTTTGATCTCTTTTAAACTCTATTTTATTCTGTTTATTGCCTGGCTCCATGTCCTCTTGTTTCTATTTCACCAGTGTCTCTTTCCCAGGTACTTGTCTACCCTTTAAATGCTGTGTCAGAACGGAGGGCATACAGAAGATAAAGAGTACACACACACACACACACACACACTCAAAACACAGTGCCAACATTTCAGGAAATCCCTTCATCTTTTTATCCCTGCTTTCAACTACTCTTTTCTTTAAACAAGGAGTTTCTTTAGGAGTGTGTGTGTGTGTGTGTGTGTGTGTGTGTGT
>JAZGTK010014203.1:0-13870 GCA_036877625.1 Ambastaia sidthimunki
ACATCAACTGTTTTATCAAAAGATTCATTAAAAAGAGCCATTTGTTCACAAATTGCATAACACAAGAATCATTTTCATATTTTGCATGAAGTTTAGTGTGCCTGAACAGCAGGTATTTTGGAAATATTCCCACAGCAGAGAAACGTGACTGAGGTCATTCTTAGTATGAACTCTGTGTTGATCATTTGAATATGCAAGTTAAACGTAGCGCTCTGTCAGACCGCACTGAAAGACTGGAAATGCAGACAGCAGCCGCATGTCAGACGCAGATGCATAGCCACTGCGTGTGCATGTGTACTGAGGACTGATGGGTTTTATGGCCTCTTGCATGGCAGGAAGTCAAGCGTTTCTGCCAAGCTTAATAAAACCATTAAGAAATTGGTTATTAAACGATGACTTCATCTTCAAAAGTCACTAAAGCAACATCAAGTCTGGCTCAGTTTGCAAAACTTATCAAAAGTGATGACAGATTTAGATCATAACTATTTTCACATTTGCAGGCCCTGTGGAAATGATGCTGCCTGTGGGGTGTTGTGGGTGGTTGATGGGGTGTTGCCCTATCAGAGTCCTTTTTAAAATGTTGCTGTGTGGTTGCTGGGTAATTTCTAAAGCTCTGCTGGGTGGCTGCTTACTATTCAAAAACATCCACCCTTAAAGGGTTAGTTGGCCAAAAAAGGTGGTCATTCTAGTTGGTCATTTTTTACTTATCCTCAAGTTTCTTCAAACATGCATACATTTATTTTTTGCTATATACAAAGGAAGATATTTTGAAGAATGTTGTATCGAAACCGTTTTGGGGCACCATTGACTTCCATTGTATTTTTTTTCTACTATAAAAGTCAATGGTGCTCCAAGACTTTTTGGTTTTGGTCTTTATAATAATTCAGTCCATTCAATGTAAACTGAATTGTTTTTTTATTGCATCATTTATGTCTAAAGCACAACTAGCGTTGGAAAAACTGCACAAAAATAATATAAAGTATATAAAATAAGGTTAAGATTTAGAACAAATCCATAAACTTAACTGTAATAATGATAATTCATAGTAAGCACTTCTAATTATGGAAGGATATCCTTTATCTTTAAAAACCAAGGTTGCAGTATAGGTTGCAAAATAGTGTCACTGTATGTAATAAGATTTCATTTTTCTAAAGCAATGCTCCCTCAAGCTACCAGATGCATATTAAAAGCAGATTTGTGTCAGGAACAAAGCCCTAAATGAGACCACACTGCTGATGGTTTTAATCCTGTCAGCAGGCCCCTATCAGCGGGTCTCAAAGGGGCCCCCGACACATTGCATCACACACATAACAAGAGGACTTAAGACTGTGCAAAGGTCTACAGTACACATCTCCCAGAACAAATTAGAAAGAATTTTTTGGGTTAAACTCTAATCCTGCCATCTCTAAGAGCAGGATATTCCTATAGCGACCATAAAACCATGACAAAATCCAACTGCAAAGTGAAAGCAAGTCATTATGCTGACCTGTGTTCATGTTGTGTCAGGGTTCAGACATTCAGTTACCTAAACATTCCCAGAAATTACATAAGTAGAGCAAAATGGTTTAAAATTCCTTCTAATGAAGTCAAAAGGCTAAATGGCCAAGCATTGGTCACACCAAGGACACATGATGTGTGTTCTCGTCTGCTGTTATTTTGGTGCCTTATGAAAGTTTGTGATTAAAATCTTTGAGTTTGGATGATTTCAACCACATCATGATCTGCTTTGCTCCATTTTGATTATGCAATAGTTTGTATTGCTGACTATGCACATTGTGAACATTTTAAACGGTCGCAAAGGGGCACTTGTTGAAAATCTTGGGTTTTTTTTAGATTGAATGAGACTTTTTTTAACCACATGATCAGCTAAATACTACCATATCAAACCTGCTATCTTGTGTTCAGAAGTGCATATTATGGTTTGAGAGTAACTGTTGTTTGCTATTGATGGAAAGATACGTATGCTAAGCCAGGTACAGACTGTAGTGATTGAAACTGTCATCTGTGCAGTTGGCTTTTCTGTGAGACAAAACAATGTCTCTTAAAGACTGGTTATGGTGAGCCTGTCTCAGACATAATTATAATCAGAACTCTGTCCATTTGGCCGTCTCATGTTCCTATTTAGTATCTTTTTCTCCATGCAGATCAGACAAAGTGACTCAATGACCTGCACTTTTATAACCTAATAAAACATATTTTAGGGTATTTCCTTTGTCATGTAGTAAATTTAAAATCTAGGGAGTGAGGTTAGTTTTCAATAAACATTTATGGTCTTATTGTGCACAATTCATCTGTGCGTGATTCTCAAAAACCTTGTTATTTTAATAGTTTATAAAAATAACTAACTGTGGCTGTTATATTTTAACCGTCTGCTTCATTCTAATACCTAACACCAACGTTTCACAATCTGGTGGCCTTCTACATTCTTTAATTGAATATTTAGATTTACATGTATTCATTCAGCAGAACTTTGAACCAAAAAGACTTCAAATATCTGGTATCATTTTGTCAGAATATGCAGTTAAGCTTTGCAAAACGTGCAGGTCTGTTAGAGATGATGCTGGAATGTATCCAATCAGATTCCAATAAGATTTCTAATACAATCAACACAGTCACAAAACAGTCAGGTTTGAATTAAAATGTCACATTTATTTTCCATGAAAATCATGAATAGCAGTCAGCAACCAAAACACTCATACACACTGCACCATAAACAAAGGTGTTACAGAAACAGAAAATTAAAACATTCATAATGTACAAATCTACAGCAGATTACCCTGATAGTGTCTGTAAAGGTGTCTGTAGGGTTCCAGTATCTGTTTGTAGCTCATCTCTTACTGAATGACTCTGATTGGGCTTCTGAATAATGAGAAGCAAATTTAACAAATCTCATTGGCCACTGGTTAAACAAGACACGGCCAAAGAACTTTGTATTAGTTTTCTTAAAACATGGCACGTTAGAATAGATCAGAACTAGTAAAAAGACTGGACTATGATAAACAAAACAAAAATTGCAATGATTTGCACTGAGCTGTAAGTGGTTTCATTTGTGAAACTATTAGTGAACCATTTTATGAATTCATTAAACACCATTTGTTTCAAAATTAATGATCAATTACAATCATTACATTTGTAAAATTAAAACGATCAAATAGAGGCCCACAATGAATAGCTGGTTCTTATGAAAACCACTTAGAGTGATCATGCCATTGCTGGGCAGCCTCTGTACATGCTTAAAGGAACAGTACACCAATTTTCTTTTGAAGAACTGTTTTGTTTTTTAAAATCAAAGTACATCAAAGGTGTTACCATGCTTAGATCAATAGCATGCGACCGTCTTAATATTCATACATGCATTTTTCAGGTAAAAACATGGGTAAATAAATAAACATATATAGTGTTCCACTATATTTGGTTATAAAATGAAAGCAGTAGATGATTTTCCAAACCATAGTAAAGTGTAAGCCCATCAAGGACTGGGAATAAGCCAGTAGTCAACTTCCAGTTGAGCTCTTCAGGAAATGATTCAGTGTTCAAACTAGCTAGAAAACTGGGACACTGGCTATTGCATCATCCAAAGCTGTGAAGTATCTTTATATCACATCATTCATGCCTTAGTCTTGGCTTTTCAGCAGCAACACTCTTCTGTGTTGAGTTTTATCCTCACAAGTAGCATGAAGTACATCAAACAAAAGTCTATCAGATACTTCATTCTTTCGTGAAAGATCAGCTTGATTGTTGCTGCTGTATGCAGATGTATTTTTTCCACCAGGATTTTGAAAGCATTTTCATTTTATCAGCAGTACTGTGGACTTTACATTCCCGTCTGGCTCTCCGGTCGGAATGTCGGAGCCCCACGGAGATGGCTGCATCAAACACCTCCTTCAGGTTTTTCTGAGTCAGGGAGGAGCATTCCACATAGGCTACCGCTCCAATTTTGTCAGCGAGAGCGCGGGCGTCACCCTCCGGGACGGGCTGCTCTCGCCGACGTGCCAGCTCGATGAGGACCTTGACGTCCTGTCGGAGGTCGCACTGGGTGCCCACCAGCAGTACGGGTGTAAATGGACAACGACGTCGAATTTCTGGGACCCATTTCTCGGTGACGTTTTGGAAGGAGGTGGGACTTACAACGCTGAAGCACAGCAGAAGGACATCGGTGCGTGTGTAGCAAAAATGCCGCAGCTTATCAAACTCGTCCTGAGGTAAAGAGAGAGAGATAAGGTAAATGTATTGAACAGACAAAACAGTAATTCAATCATTGTACATCTTATTTTAAAGAAACAGGACTTTCATTCATGGACACACAAAATGATACATTTTGAAGATGCTTTGATATTTTGCGTTGCTTTGCAAACTTTAAGCTTAAAAACTCAGTCCCTTTTTATTTTAGTTGCAAGCAATAAACATGACCAGTCCAGGGGTCCACAGAACTACAGAGTTTTAAACCAGCGCACTCCAACACACCTGCCTGGATGTTTCTAGCAGTCTCAAAGACCTGGATTAGCTGGTTCAGGTGTGCTGGAGCTAAACTCTGCAGGTCTGTGGACCTCATTGGAGACCTCTGCACTAGTCTATTCTTCAAAATTTCTCCATTTGTGTTTTACTAACACACACTACCCTCATGTTGTTCCCAGTTTGCGAGTGAATGACAGAATTGTCATTTTGGGGTGAAATATTCCTTTAAGTGATTACTGAACAACATCATTAGTGACATTTAGATGGTTGCATAACAGAAGGCTTGTGAGGCCTCAAAAATCATTTGCGGGATTCCGAATTATTTCAAATAATAAAATCTCTTAACAAGCTCTGGGGTGTTTTATAATTCCCCAAAGCAATTAAACAGAATTATAGGTTGCTGTTCGCAAAGAACATTACATCTGGAACACGCAGTGCGCCATTTAAACTTTTAAACACAGCCAAAGTTTTTAACTCTGGCACAACCCGTCCTGTTCATGCTGTACAAATAAATGAAAGTATAAATCAGAGCATTTGGCTCTCGAATAATCTTTAAGATCACCAATTAAGCTTTAGGGATGAACCATTTCAATGCTTTTGCTGTCTGTCACAATATCACCATTACTAGCTCTCAAATCTGTGTTTACACACTGACATCACCTGACTGACTTTATTGTTATCAAACAACTGTTTTCTTTTGTTGATGTGGACACCTTCAAAACATGGAAATAAACACGGATCCCACAAAGAGGCAGACTTTTGTTTCCTTGATACCGGCCTTTTGTTTTCCTGCTTTCTGGCACGTCACATTTGTCCTCCCCCTTTGAAAACTATATGAAAGACTGCTATATAACCTACTTTGACTGGTTTGTCCACCTTGTCCTTGCATTGTTGTATGAAGGGATTATTGGATGTGTACTACAAGGGCGGGGTCATTATTTACTAACCAATGAAATTTATGGGAAGGAGTGACCATTTGTAATGTTTTAACGGCTTGAACAAAACCCTTGAAAGAACCCTTCCACAGTGGAAACCAGAATCAATGCAACAAATCAAGTCTTTTTAAATGTACATATGCCTCACTAGACATGAAAATGATTGGCAATGACACTATTATTGGCTAAATCAGTAGTTACACAACAGCAGCTATTAACAAACAGTGTTTAAATGTTTGGCATAAGAAGCAGTGCTTGGAGGTACAACCAGCTCTTGGATGGTACCTTGTCCAAGCCTGCATGAGTTCCTACAGTGCCAATACCTTGAGGATTGTTCTCTGCCCTTGCGGTTTCCTCACAGTGAGGTGTCAGTTCTGATCTTATCTAATTGCTAGGCTTTCACTTCCTGAACGCTTTCCAAATCCTCTTTTTCAGCGAGCGACCGAATCACCTTAATACACTTCAAAATGAAAAGCTCTGGCTAGACAGATATTCAAAGTTCCTCTGGGTTATATTCAAATTGAATGGAAATGAATGTGACAAATAGGAAAGATGTGTGTGTCTGTCCTATAGATGTTTCCATCAGTATTGTCTGAACATCTGACTGGTATAATACATGGAGCTTTTGAGGGTGGATCAATGTGCACTTAAGTTCTTACCTGCCCAGCCGTGTCACAAAGCTGCAGTCTGACTGGTTGGCCATCCACCTGTACGACGGCTGGAAAAAGAGAGAGAGAAAAAATGAGTCATTTTACTGCCGATACATACACACCTGTTTCCATTTAGTCACCTGACACTGTAAACAAAAACAGACCTTCACTAATATGATCGCATAAAAGGGCTTTAAGTGTAGCTGCTCAAAGGCACCATAAAGTTTCATAGTTAATTAAAAGGACTTGTGCACAAAATAAGTCTACTAAAGCCATAAACAGATTTGCATGAGAATTAAATTATATTTATAATTCACATCTAAAGAAAACCGAAAACTGAGTATGAATCACTGAATCAGTAAACTGAACATTAGAACAAAATAAATCAGATTCATCAGAATCAGAACAGTTCTGTGCAGCAGTTCAACACCGGATCAACAGATTCATTGAAAATATCTGAATTAAAAAAGTGATTTGTTCACAAATCTAACATTGCTGTATCTCTCATGAATGCATCAATATTTTTAGTGTATAGATTAAAATTACAGTCAAGCTACTGTATTATAAAGAATAATTTGGGGTGCCTGCAGCATAAAATGATTCATTTCAGCCTTTCTTTGAAGAATTTCACAGATTGTTAAAGCAGACGGGAAAGTTAATTCCAACATGCCACAGTAAGGAGAACTTATGAAACAAAATAACAGATCTTGGTGATGGTTTACCACTTCAAAGTAATCTGCCCCTCAAGCACACATTGTGTAATGGTCTCCAAATCCCTGTCATATGATCCCTAATTCAGCCCCTTTCTCCCCAAAGTGCCACCTGTTGAATTGTGTAACAGCTCTGAATCGGTGTACAGATGCCAGGAATTTTGAGTATGACATCATCACTGGAAACCAGTATGAGATTTTGCAACAAGTGAACTCAGTGGATTTTATGAGCCAGATTTATGGGTCACAATGGCTTTATAATAACACAAAGACGTGCTTGTGTGTAACTACTGGACATTTGACCAATGCCTACAGGACATTATGCAAAAGTCATTTAGAATGTATGAAAAAAAGTTCTTTATGAAATGTAAAACGTTCTGTGATCAAATACACTACGAGTAGTTTTCATGTTACAAATATTATAATATAAAACTATGAAATTTAATATTACTATAGCATTGCATTGTTGCATAAGGAAACGTATCACAAACATTTGAATAGTTCTTGCAGGATTTATGGAAAATATTAAATATTTACATTTTGCATGTTATTTTTGTCAGCTACCTCTACACATTGTTGACTGAAACTGTCTAATGCGTAAAGCTGCGCATTTGATACGGTTCAATTAGTTTCAACAATGCGCAAGTTTTACACACTTTTGTGTGCTGGACTCACCTGAGAAATCGTCAAACGCTGTCGGTATGTATTTCGTAGGATATCCATTGGTTGTATAGCTGACAATCAGGCTTGTTTTCCCCACAGCTCCGTCCCCGAGAAACACGCACTTTAACAGCCGCCCCTGACTGTGCGCAAGGCCGGGAGATCTGGGTTTGTGAGGCGGCACCGGAGGCGCCATCAGGTTGCTGTAATCCATTTGCGTTCAGATGCGCAGCTCGACCGGACAGCAGGTGGATGGCACACTCCTAAAGGAGTGACCCGAGAATAAACCATTAATAGGAGCACTTGGCAAACCTGGGAAAAGTCTAGCAGTACGTAAATGTTGCTGATCCAGTGCAGTGCGCGTAAACCAATAAGTCTGGGGTCCCAGAGGACCGATAGCTCCAGAGAATAACACACTCCCAGCACGTTCAACACGCTTTTACTTCTCTCCAGCCGCCTCTCAATGCTTTTATACCCAGCCTTTATTTGAATAGCTCCTCCCCCTTTCCAGGCTTTGAAAAGACGCGCGGATCATGTGCCACTGTACACAATGGTGTGTAATAAGACATCAAACTTGGTAATAGTTGGTTATATTTATTGGAGGCATTTATTATTATTTGGAGATCATAGTAGCAGGTTATCTAAAATAAAAAAAATGAAAATTTTAAATCTACAAAGATGCTTAGTGACTAAATATTATTTTATGTCTATAAAAGTTAAATATGCATAACAAAATATAAAGGTTACCTACAAATATATAAATACAAAAACACTATTTTTGTGTTAAAAATTAACAATGTCTTTAGGAAGATGTGCTATTAACATTTATAATAGACTATAATTACAATTCATATACAGCAAAGCAAAAAAAGCAAATGTTTTGATGTACACCTGTTAAAGTTATAATACTTTACTAGACAATACAACAGACAATAGTATTTTCCTTGTCTAAGACAATATTATTTGCTTAAATTCCCACAGCAGAATTTTAATGTGCTGTTATTTTTCTAAATGTCTTTGCTGTCACCTGGTGATCATATTTTGAAACTACGTTTACATGCAGGTTTTATATAGATTCAGCGCTATAAAAATTAAAGCTATTCAAATGTAAAGTATTTAACAACAATTAATTAATGCTGACAAAAATATATAATACACAATTTTTATTGCTTCGTTATTACTTTTTACTTTATTTTTACATAGTGAATATAAAAAGAGTACAATTTGCTTCTTTGCTTCTAAGTCCTGATGTGATAATGTGACTTACCAGAAAGCATATTATTTGTTTTTCCATGACATCTATAATTAGTCTCATTTCCTCTAAAGGTATAACTACAATAAGGTGATAAGGCTTCAGGGATAAGGATAAGTTTTATGGTCAGTGATTGATCACAGTAAAATTGCACTTCACAGCACATTTGCTAAGTAAACTAAAAAGTGACCTTCTCATGTGACAAAATGAGATGAACATTGTTATTATGTCTATATTGAGTTTGCAAATTAATTCAGATTCATTGATCCACATGACATATAGCATTGAGATCAATGTATATATACGTATATATACTAAATGGACTTTATTTTTGTTAACAGAATGAAAAAGACTTTGAGACTTGTGTATCTGTGTTTGGAAATCACACCTTCATGTAGGATTTGATAACGGGTTTGATAAGTACGCAGGTGTGGAATCAGAGCAAGAAGCCCTGCAAAACACAGCTGATTGATACGAAAGGTTGTACACTTGTTTAAAGTGCCGTTTGGATGTTGATTAGATCTTGGTTACCTTTCACATTCTGAACCCAGAGAAAAAATGTATTGGCTAAAAGCACTTTTATACCCGGGGACATAATGAAGTTCTCAATGATGTTTGAGTACCAGCTCTGTCTCAGATATTTCACCTTTGCTTCTCAGAAAAATTGCAATGAAATTCACGGTATAATACTGTAGTTGGTGCTCTCTGGGGATCTGACTCTTATTGTGTCATCAGTTGAGCTCTACACTCATTAACAGCTATACAACAGAAACCTCCCCAATTCCTTATTATTACACTACTAAAAATAGTAAATACAGCTATTTTAGATTCACTTTAGAAGCCATTAATCCATTCTACAAACCCACTTGTCCTTTTCAGGGTCACAGGGGTCTGGAGCCTATCCCAGCCTCTAGGGCCATAGGCTAGGGGAACAACACCCTGAATAGATGATCAGTCAATTGCAGGGCAAACGCTCACACATTTACACATACTGCTGTTTGGGTGTTGGGGTTCTCTGGGATGTTGCTAGGTGGTTACTAGGGTGTTTTGGGTTGTTGCTTACTTGATATGAAAGAATCACCTGTCATCGTTGTTATGTTATGTCAAGTGTGTGTACAGTACAGTACTGCTGTGGTAAAACTGTGTGAAATCTCATCCATTATACACATGATTCATATTTCACAAGCAGCTGATAAGTTCAGTCTTCCAACATCATATTATTTTGCAGTGAGTTTGTGCACCTGTTAACTTATAATGTAGCTATAATGCTGTTAAGCTATAATGTAGCCTGCAGTACTGTCGTGATCTTTTGCTATTAGCAAAACATTACTGATGTGGCTAAAATGTGTAGGGATTTATGTAAATTATCAGAACAAAAGCATATTGTTTGGGCAGATTGCTGTTTGAATGTTTGTTTATTGCCCTTTACTGTGGCCATTTACACAGATGCTCAGCTATACAGACAGATTGCCAGCCACCAGTAATGATTTCTGTTATTGTTTAATAACAATTGTGAATACTTCTGTATAGAAAACACTTGCTATCTACTTTGTAAATAGTTGTTTGGGTTTTTTTTGTCATCTATAAAGCATTCTCTACCTTGTGGCTTTAAGACAACTGTTTTGGGGTTTCTAGACTATAAATAAATATTTTGTGCACATTTTTTAATTTCACTGTACGTTAACATCTAAACTATTTTATTTTTCTTGTATTAATTCGGTCCAATAATGTCCCAAGTGTTTTATTTTAGAAAAATACCACTATTATGTTTGTAGGTCACATGGTTTAGGAACCGCAAACGTTTTGGTGCAGGTATGTCATTTTCATGGTTCATAACTGAAAGTGGGAGGGCTGAAAAGGTTAAGGTTTTTATGCTAAAAGAACTCAGGAGCAAATACTGGTTCAGGCTTTCCTCATTTAACATTAGCAATGTTATTTGCCTCTTTTTGTAGAAAGGTCAACTGTCAGACACATGGTGCAGTCATCATGACTTTTAAAACAAGTTGTCAAAGATGGTTTCATAATGCATATATAATTTATAACGCATCAGGGATGGTAAAAGATGGATAGTCTAATTTGTTTTGACAAGGATTTGGACTTTGCAGTAACTTAAGTACTTAAATAACACTAAGGAAACAAAGCATTGGAAAAAAGAAAAAAAAAACAGTAATTTTAATAACTCTTAGGTTCTGTAACAGACTTACGCTGCCCACACATACATACACACACAAACACATTGAGATTTTTTGTGAGACTGTCAGAAATGAAAACCCAATCTGGAAACCGGTTCCGCGATAATACGTTTTTGGCAGGCAAACTTAAGTCAATCTGGATTCAAAAAGATCAGTATTTTTATTGTTGTTACTTCACTGAAGTCAACCACGTTCATAACTCAGATAACTCTCAAAGTGGGTCAGGTGTTCAATTTCAGTGCTTAAAAACAGTCTGTGTTTCTATAGAGCAGCTTTAGACCAAGCAAGTGACTTATTCATCAATACTGACATTAAACTGTAAAAATGAAAACAGTTTGTCTTTAACTTCTCATTCTTAAACGTTTCATTTTCATCCAGGATTGTTCTTTGCACGGTCCACCCTTATATCCGCATTACCTAGCATGTCTCTCTAGCCCCTCCCCCACTGCTGTAGAGGCGTGACTCTGAGTATAAACTGCTAATTAAGACATTTTTGAGTGACAGCATGTGGCTCCTCCCTTCTTTGTAAGATGTCTCAATGGGCTTTGGGTTTAGCTCCACCAGGGGTGGGATCAGGGGGTGGGCCACCACCCTGAGCCAGACGACGAAAGCTACACAACAGAGAAAAACATTATAATTTGTGTTATCTCCTAAAATTAGCAGTTAAATGTTTATTGGCTGATGGAGACTGAGACTAGCAGACTATTATACATATGAATATCAGAAGGTTCTGATGGAAATTGAGGTTTCTGAGGGTTCTTAATTTATCTCAGCATATTGTGTGCACTGCTCACAGCAGGGGGCGCTATACTCACAAATCCTTTATGTTGTCAATGTGGGCTTGTACAGCCGCAACACAGCTGTCTACTTTATCCTGTAAAAGACGAGAGAGACTACAGCTGTAGACAAATATGTTTCTGGAGGAGATGGAAAACACATTTGAAACACTGTACTGTAGCCACAAACATTACCTGGTGCCGTCTGTAGAACACAGGTACAGAGAAGACAGATATCACACCTGAACATCACATGATAAGAAGAGAAGAAACTAGTTAGAAAAGTATTTAGAATTTTACTGCTGCTAAAATATTATGCAACATAAGCCAAACGGCTTGTCTCATTCCAAATAATAGGACCAAATAAATATGTATAATCTTGCAAGTTAAAGGGCTAGTTCATCCTAGTTTCAATTAGTTTCTTCTGTGGACCACAAAATAATTTTTAGAAATGTCTTTGTGTCCATAAAATGGAAATCAATGGGTGCCACTGCTGTTTGGTTAAAAACAAACTTCAAAAAATCTTCTTTTGTATTCCTTAAAAGTTAAATAGTTTTGGAATGACAGGATGGTGAGAAAATGATGGCTTTTGGGTGAACTATGACTTGAAAGGAACGGTTCACCCAAAAACAAAATTTCTGTCTTCCAAACATGAAAAAAATCTTTGACTTTTTTGTTTTATTGTACAATATAATATTAAGTTGCTTTTGATTTTAAAGTTCGGACATAGAACACATACCTATAATGAGCAGGGTAAGGCCATTACAGAGGTTTCCCAGGAATGTCACTAGGTACATCAACAACAGCAACTGAGAAAAACAATGAATATTTCATTATACACTTCCCAAAATGTTTGTGTATAGAAATCTCACAACCTTTAGTAACCTTCTCTCATAACTATTCTGTTTTTAGAGAGGATGTGTGGGCTGTAAGTTTTAGACTGTAATTCTCATACTTTCTTTATGAGAAAAGCCAAATCCAGGCAAATCATTGAGCCCTAGAACACAAAAATAAAATAGCTCTTGCAATTTATGTGTATTTCATTGACACGTTCTACTTTAACAAACATATGTAAACACACCCTGCATACATTTATTATTATTCATTATTATTGGTTATATTAACGATTATTAATGTATCATTTAATCTTCATTCCGAAGTGATTCTACTAATACAACGATACAATTTACAGAATTATGAATAAGAAATCTGACATGAAGCCATTATTTAAAGTTTTTCTTTGCTAAGAAAGACAGTTACAGTAAGTTCACAGCACATTTTATTCGATTTCATCAAATCATAATTAGTAGATTGGCAACTTTTAAAAGAGATCTGGTGACCCCTAGTGGAAGTCATGAATCTTACACCCAAGTGGGGGAAATGGATCTAATGCTGTTAGTCCTTGAAAAAAACTGTTTCCCCTTATATCTCTCAGTGGGGAAATGTGAAGGAAACCCTACACTCAGGACAAGACCCTCTTGTAACCCTCATCTCAAACTACACAGGAGCACATGTGTCCCATGTCACATACCAAACAGGTCATAGTGTCAATCTGTAAACACTGGCCACTCCCACATTTGACAAGTAAGAGACAGCTTACTTACTCACACAGTGCTCAGATTTGCCAGGATACAAAAGTCAGACTGTAACTTTTCTTATCAAATTCATCCAAGACCAAATTATATGAGCTGTGCTATTCACATTGTACAGCTCCTTATGCTCTTACTGAGTCTCGCATTTGCATCATTTGTGTATTACTTCCACTTAATAATTTTGGGAGAAATAACTGAAATAATTAAAAACATTAAGTGTAACATTAGTTGTGAAAGAGACACCACAGAGAATTAAACATTTCTTCTGTGTTCTGCGTTTTACTGTAGCAAATAGTTAGAATATCCATAAAACAACAGCAAAAATACATATAAACACTATAGATATTTATAACCTGCATTCAAATACGTGATAAAACTATTTCTCGTAGAGTTCAGAACATTATCATAGATACTTCTTGCTTTGCTAGTAAGTCGATATGACACTGTATGTCTAGTCTTACATAAACCACCCAGGTTTGACAACACACCCCACAAACACTTTTAGAAGTATTTATTATGGATAGTTATTAGTGTAATCAGTGTGACAGCTGGAAGCCATGATGCTCGGTCTTATTTTAAGTTCACAGCTGAGACGCAGGCCTCAGATAATGAAAATGCATCTGTAAAACTGAAGACAAAAGCCACATT
>JAZGTK010014204.1:0-13869 GCA_036877625.1 Ambastaia sidthimunki
CCTGCAATCAAGCCCTACAGTATTATTAAAGCAATACCTTCTAACAACCACAGTGATGGTCTCATCACATATTGTTTAAATTAAATATTTATGTGTCTGCTGTAAGTCTCAGGTTAACTTAAGAACCTGTAAATTACTGTATTTGATTAAAGTAATTCAGTTGGAGGGGGGGAGGCATATATTGTGTACCATTCAGCACTTTAGGGCTGAGCACTTGCTATTAAAGAAACTGCAGTAAAAATTGTTCCTTAATAAAGAGATGGGCTCTCTTTTGGATTTGGGGACAAACCAATACATAAGACTTGAATATAAATCCAATGAGAGACATTTAGCCATTATAACAACTGAGTCAGACAGCATGTGCAACAGGTATAAACATATAAAGGTGTATTATTCAAAAGAATTGAACAGTTGAAATGAATAAAACATGAAAAGACAGAATATAAAATGTTAGCTCCTGTTCTCAATCTGACTGGACGAGAAGCATTCCAAGAGTGCTGATAAGACCAGAACAGTATTGCGGTTCTTTACTGTTTTGTATCATTCTTGTTTTTAAATTAGGAATGGAGGCTTGGACGCATCATTAGAATTATCGATGGCAGATTCGGGGTCTCTGGCATAAGAAAGTAATTCCACACACAAGAAGGTTTTTAAGCACTACTTAGGTTTGCTTTACTTATTTATGTCCTTTTTGCTGTACGTAGAACTATTGTAACTGTGCTGTTACAGCCATATATCAACAGTCACAACACACTTTTTCTTGTGTGAGGATGCTTTAAAATGCAATGTAAAAAGAAATACATCATGTATCCAATAACAGAACGCTTCATTTTTAGGTGACTTTCTAGCTTGCAAGCAACCAGTGAAACCAGTCACACGATCAAGTCATTAGCACATTCTTTCAGTAAGTTCATTTCCCATGACAAATGACTAGCGGATAATAATCCTTATGTCTTTTCTCCATTTAAGTAAAAATCAATGTTGTTTTAAAGCCACATTCCTTATTCTGCTTTAGCCACAGTGTCAATCTGAAACCACCTAACTTGGTGATAAATATAAACCAGCTGCTTAATGTTAAGTGATATTCTGTTTAGCTGTGTAAACCCCAGTCATGTGCTGCACTTAAAACACTATTCGTAATCCAGTCTTCCAGGTTTTTTTTAAGAAATATTCTCATAACAATCCACTGCTTAATTGAAACTAACATTTTAATATATACAGGTGCTGTATGACCATTAAAATGTTGTTTACCCACCTGGATGTCCCAACAGTCTCCAGATGTTTCATCAATTTAGTTCCATAAATAGTTTCAGGATCTTAATCTATAATCTGTTTATGGTATGAAGTTCATCATTTGGTAATTATTTGCAATGAATTAATTGTACTGTCATTTGTTATTAATGTCAAAGGAGGTTTTCAGCAGTAGAAGATTCATCTGCCCCAAAGGCAGATCGAGGAAGCGAATCCATGTCATCTGACATCTGACAGCCTGGCGGTGGCAACATGAAATGAATTTATTCCTTTTCTCTTAGATTCTGTTTAACAGGATTAAGAGTTCTGTGACAAGCTGTTATATAAGCTGTCAGAAAACCACAACCAGCTCTGACATGTTTCCACAAACCTGTTTCAACTGCAGGCTGAGCGTATGCCTGTCATCCACCATAATTCAGCTGAAGCCCACAGGGAAAACATGCTACATGTCGCCCTTTTCTCTGGAATTTTATACTCTGCAAGAATTTAACAACCTAATCAACATCTTAAAAAGTGGCTTTCTCTGCGGGAATAGTTTTCACTTTCTGTGCTAATGAGTCTGAGCTCATGGAGTTCATACATAAATATAAATGCACTCCCTCAGGAAAACAACATGCGCCACATGCAACATTCTCTCGCGTACATGCGCGCACGCAAGCAAAACAATTAATGCAGGTCTTACTGAGCTGTAGAGGAAGCCCTCCCCATTCATTCCAATGTAGAAACCCGCTTTCACTCCCTGGATGGCCACAACCCTTAAGCCAACGGGGATGAGGTTGAAAAGAGCTGGAGAAATACAAGCAGGAGATGTTATGTAACATAAAAGATTTTGGCACCACTACAGTTTTACACACCAACTTTTCAGTACAGTAATGGGCTATTAGCTAACCTTTTGCATTAGCATTGATAATGAAATGACATCATCTTGAAACTAGATTGGTTAAGCTGTTAAAATGATACATTTGTGGGAAATCAGTAAGTGTACTGAGATTCTGAGCAGTGGTCTGCTGTCTCGTAGCATGGCACGCTGCCAGCATGCACTTGTCCATTGAGCTGATTTAATCACACTGGATAAAAATCACTGCCTTCTGCTCTGTGGTGTAAATTAGCTTGAAAGGCTGCAGGTACCACAGTGGGAGGAACAGAGGTGCACACCATGACTGCAGACTGCACAAGTCCATTTGTAACGCAGCCACAGCGGGATGCAGTTTTATTTTGGATTTATCAATCATATACGTTTGTGTGTCTGTTTCCCTTTCACTGCCCTGTCAGTTTGTATAAGCCTTTAATTTTTAAAAGACATTCTCTATCTCTGTCTAAACTGCTGGTGCTGTCTTGGTGATATAATACTTTTCAGTTTAAGTTACAGACTAACAGTCTAGAAGTACACACAGTGTCCTCCATTAGTATTGGGAAGGTAAAGGAAAAATCGCTCTGTTTGCTGTGGAGTTAAGAAGTCTATTATGATTAAAGATTGCAAAATGAACAGCAGGTCAGATTTTTTTTACATTTTTTCACTGCTTTTCTTTTCATATAGATAAAGCAAATTCTTAATAAAATCAGATACACTATTATATTAAATACATATAAAATTAAATACTTTACACAAATACCATATATTAGACTGATACATCTCTTTTACCATTGTTGACTGTGTTCCAAACATTTGATGTATGACTATAGTCCACCTCTGGTAATACATCATATAAATCAAAGTCTAAGCAGACCTACTGAGCTACATAACCATGAATATTAACCAACTCCTTCGTGACTGCAATGATACAAAAGCCCTGTAATGGTGTTCTGATAAACCACACATGGGATGTGGGGGGAAAGCAGAACAGACAGGAGGGATAGGTGCTGTAATCTTTATGGACACGAATCCCGAGGTAAAGCACCATAAAAAGAAGCATAAGCCAAAACAGCAAAGCTGAGCCTTATCTCTGCTGCTTGGATTGTTTCCGTTTTGACAGTGCGTTTTAGTTATGATTAATGACTATAAAACTGGACTGTCCAATTACCTTGCCATTAATGATTAATCAATCGCATACACTTCGAAAAATCACACAGTTATTTGCTACTAATTTTGAGAGTGTTCGTTTTTCAAAATGCTTTCTTATATGCTGGCATCAGATGACAAGCAATTTGAATCATTTTGATGGAGGAGAAACCGAACCCTCTGTACTACATCATCAGATTCTTATTGACTGCTTAAGCTGACAGTTTGTAATCATATGCTATGATCGAGTCTGCCTTCACAGAACATGAATCATCATCTGCCACATTCAAATTCACATTTTTTTGGAACACAAATTAAAATTGGTCTTGTAGCACAATACCAGGACAGTTTGCAGAGGTCTCAAGCAACTAAGGCTTGTAAACATTTGCCCCACCCACACTAATATATGAATATTTCAGTGCCTATGTAAACATTTACATGTGTAAACTTTTCAGTAACAGCCAGTAAGTACCATGCCTGTAAAGAGACATGCCTGGGGATGTAACCATAGCAACAGTACCATCAATTGCAATAATTATAAATATAATAAAACACAAATACTTTATTTGTCACTTTATTTAAGGTTCACAGCAAAAATATATCACTTAAGTAAAAAGTACCTGGGTTTTAAAAATACTAAATAATTTAATGTAACTTAAAATACTTACTTAAAAGCAAAAGTAAACCATAAATTCAAGTACACTCTGTAGTCAGATTCATTGGAAATATATAATGAATTAACTTCAAAACTAAGCCTTCCACATTTTACTGTTCCAAGATCAGAACTGAACTTCAGTAACTTTTATAGAGTATTAAAAAAAGCAAAATGTAAAATTCTCCTGATGGCTACTTCGAGCTTAGATGTTGTAATTATAAAATCAAGCACTCATTACAGAAAACTTAAAATTAAAACAAAAATCATTGCTGTTGAATACAGCCCTGATATGTTTGGCCTAATTATGTTTATTCATGTAAATTACTATACCTTTAAAACATCTTAACACACACTATTCCTATACATTACACAAAAAAGCTGTTAATTTACGCATTGGTAATTCAAGACTTTTTATAGGTTCTCTCTGCATGAGAAGCAAAACAGTTACACAACCTGTAAAATTAGTATACAAAATGCAAGCAAAAAACATTCAACATTACTGAAACTGTAAATTACTCACAAACGCTTGTTTTAATGAATAAAAATGACTGTATAAAACTTCCGTTTTAATGAATGGAAGTGACTACACAGCATAATGAATTTTTTACATTGTACCTGTCTGGCACGCTGTTGTTTAAGACAATACTGACTGTGACCACGGGGCAAAACAAATTTCTTCTGCAATGGTGAGTAATTTAAATTTCTCTAATTGGCCATTATTTTCTTGCGCTTAATTCTAATTGGTTGTAAAGCTCAACGCTCAACACGTTCTTTAATTTCCCTCCGTCTGGTCTGCTGACAGCCTCCGCTGAAAGCTGATGTGCGGATGAATCCATTTCCTAACGGCAGGGTTCAAAAGGTCAATCATTTCAAGGTGTAAGCAATGCATAATTCTGATAATCCATCATGGACATCAATACTTGAATCTGGACCTGAATGCCAAACTCTCTCATTAAGGTTACTTGAGGTGGGAATAATTCAGATGGTACGAATGAAGAGGGAACATTTTAGTTTTTACTCTTTGAATATTTAAGCTCAGTTTACTGACGCCTATTTGTGTAGCAAACTGACAAATAAATGTCAGGATTACAGGAGAAAAAAAACTTTAATTCTGCTCTTTTAAAGAAGAGCCTTAGACTATTCCAGCGGCTTAGTGAGTCCCCATCTCACTTTCTACTTTCAGTTAGCAAACAGGATGGTTTTGCATCATAGTCACAAGTTTTAGCTCTTTCTATGAGAAGACTATTAACAGATGTCACACAGGAGAGTTGTCAGTAAGGCTAAATCTAAGTAACTGTTTTGCATATTGGTGTAGTATATGGTTCATTATTTTCAGGTCCATTTTTTAAACAATGGTTTGATTGACAGGTTTCAATGTGACAACTTACCCCATATGGTATGATGACAGTGGAAATGTTTAGTGGATTTTATGTAGTCAAGACTAGTCAAAACCTTCCCTGAGAAATATCTTCTGCATTAAAAAGTGTGACAGCTAGTGTGATTGTTCCCCCTTCTGCCTAATTAGTGGGATACAATCAATTAATCTTTTTCACATTTGTTGCATGATGGGAATTGCAGTTCTAATTACTCACTGTAATCACTGTTCTCATCCTTGATGCCATCGATGGTTCCGTCTGGCTGCATCTGCAGGTAAAAACCCTGCTGGCTGAACAGTCGTGTCACAATGCCTTTCAGCTGCGGCTCTGGAACAGACAAAAACAGCCCCGCCCCCAACCCACGTTTTCATCAGACTCCGTCCCATTAATTTGCATCTTTGTTCATGAAATTGTAATAAACTCTTACCCAGTAAATGCTCATATGAATGACTGTGTTGATAAAAGCTGTAAATATTTGCTCTCTGCCACACCAATAATCAATCCGACTATGGACAGCTAAAGTTCAGAAAACCAGCTGGAGCAATAACAGGTGTTTTCTGGTGGAGTCGTAACCTGTACAAGCAGGTGCAATAACTCTGGCAGGTCTGAGACATACTGTGAAGAGGCCCACATGGATGATATGACATGCAGCAACGTTCCACCGCTATCAAGACCAGAGCTCAGAAGAGTTGTGAATGTCTATGATAGTCATGACCAGCTATTCATCATGGGCCTCATCTATCCGAAGCAGACCCAGTATCTCTGACAGGTTGGAAGGGCCATCAATCACACAAACGAGCTGCCTACATCCATCAGGAGGAACATTACTAAATCACATACAGAATCCACACCTCCATAAATAAATACTGGCACAGGGGCCCTTTAGGAAATAACCCTAACCTGAGGAGAAAGTTTTCGGTTTCATTACATGTACTGTATGTGTGTGAGTCTGTGGAGGTGAATCTCATCAAACCATGTCCAGGGCACAGTTCATCCCAATTCTCTTTACTTAAATGCATTCCTACATTTAATTTTTTGTGGGTTTTATTTTAACTCATATTATTCTCATTAGATTCTTAGTACTGTAGTACAGTAAATATCTTGCCAAATATCTTAAAAATCTTTTAAAAATTGTCCTAAATTAGGCATGATTTGTACATATATAATTTCTAGATTTCTAGATTTTAGGATGACATGACCTAGACATGTTACTGACATATTTGGTGGGATTCACAGTATGTACGCATGTACCAATGTATGCTCTAATATGAGAATTTAAGCATGTGTCTTTTCCACTGATAATGCAGGTCATATTTGCATCATCACGTGGACATATTCCTGTATAATGCAAATATAATTCTGTTCCAACATACATGTTATATATTGCCCTATTCCATAAACAAACAATTACAGTCGAATAGGTTGACAGATGATGTCATGATCATGAAATGGTAAATGGTACCTCGACTACTTAAGTCACCACAACTGACAGAAGAAACACGACACATCAGCAGCACAGAACAAACACGAGTCTCACTGCAGACGGAGGAGACAAAGCATACAGGATAACGGGGGAAACAGAGAGAAATCGAAAAGGGAGATCAGAGGGGGAAAACGACAAAACAAAGGAGGTTGGGGACGGAGATACATACACTAAAAGAACATAAAGACGGCGAGAAAGAACAATAGTCGAAAGCAAACTGTAAGGACAAGGCAGACACCGGTGACTGCCGTTAGACAGGAGCTAGTACCCCATGAACACGAAATGGGTTGGGTACTGGAAGACAGCACATGGATGAAGGCTGAGCTACTGACCTAGCCTGACGCCCTTACGGGACACCTGTGGAGGTTTCGAAGGCGCATCTTACGGGGGAGAAGGAAAAACAACATTTTTACAAACAAATTCTTAAGCAACAGCCGTCAAATAACTGATTGTATAGCCTATTGAGAAAGGGGATACACTGCGCTCGTTCTACATCACTTGATGCTTCTGAAGGATGAGGAGAGGAAAACTGTGTTTTTTTAAATCATTTTACACGCTGCGCTTTTTCTGTGTGCCGAAAAAGAACGACAGCGTGGATCTGTGGGCAGTGAGACCGTGCCCATCAATACAAATAACCATACAATCCCTACCCACACTGCAGTAAAGCAGCGATAAACATTTACCATTAAACATTTCATCTAAGAAAGCCCTGGTGCACTGCAGCGCCGCTGTATTCTAGCTGTTACAAATTGCATTCTTGCACTGTTTAAAGGGCAAACTTCTTGAGAAATGAGGTTTTAAACTCGCACAGCCTTTGATTAAAATGGCAAGAATGACAACATCTGAATTCGTCGATACCAGCAACAATAACATTAATAAAACACGTATATATTAAATATAGAAACATAAAACGATTTGTGCATTCTGATTGGTAGGATGGCAAATCGTTTGGTGAATACCGACACACGTAAGTTATGAAACCGATGGGTTTTCTTTCTCTTTTTAATCGCAAACAGTTATAATAATAAAATACAGTGGATATATGTTCCTCCAGCGGTGCAGACGGAGCTTTTAACTGCAGCGCAGGCTTCGGGTGGGGGCGGTAGTCTTAAAAAGCATTCAGCACTGACCTGGTCTCCGGCGAACAGGTCTTTTCTTGCCGCTGCAGAAGCGGACTTTACTGAAGACCCCAAGGAAATGTCTCTCGCAGAGAGAGCGGGGGTCTTTGCTGGGGCTTGGGCGGCGTTTGGAAGCAGAGACCCGGTCACTGTTGGATTCTCGCGCCTGGCGTTTCTGTCGGATCAGAGAACTGGCGATCGCGGCCATCTCGAGTATCAAATTAATCGAGCTGTTCGTACTGGTGCAGCTGTTAACGCAATAACTGGGACACAATAAAATGAGACTGAATTGTCCTCTTAAACGCTACCCAAATCTCATTCCGATTCACGTGCGAAAAATCCAGACGATCCAATAAATTATGGTTGAAATCTCATCTTCCTCGCAGACGATACAGCCAGGTGGTTGTCAGTTTCACACACAATTATATAATGCCCATTTCCCGTTTTCCATGTTAACGAAAATGTGCTCTTTGTTTGTAAAAAAAACAATGTTTTTTAATCAAAAGACGTTTTATGTGAACATGTAACCTGTCGCGCAGGTGTTCCAGGTGACGAAGACGACAGACTCGCAATTCCTCTTCCACGCGATTGTTACATGATCCACATGTTTAGTTCATTCCAGATAACTTTGCATGAATCCACATAATACACAAAGCCCATGACACAAGATTGCGCGTTCTCAGACACTATACGGGCACATAAGTGGCGCGCCAACAACTTCACTAAATCTTTGCGTTCTCCCAAACCAAATTATTTTAAAGCTCTTCATAGTTATTTTGCTGGAGTGTATCGCATCGTTCCTCAGATCGAAATTCCTTATTCTGCATACAAATCGCAGGTCAAGTGTTCAGCGCAACGAGAACGCTAATAACCCCATTGAAGCCATTTGAGGAAATGTTGTAAATCGTTTCCTAGCGCTGCCCGTAGTACACTGGCAGTGAGGCAATGAATGGGGTGCGATAGGCTCACTCTCTTTCTCTCTACGCAATCATACGTGATTGAGGTTTGGATGAGGGGTAAACAAAAGAGAGCAAGAGAGAGAGAGAAAAAGAGTGCGAGATATTAATAGGAATGTAGAGGAGGATTGTCCAACAGCTGGCCACCTCTGTTTAGTTCATTACTTATGTGCAAATGTAACGTGTCCTGTAACCATCCGTCGATCATCAGAAGAATCATCCTCTCATCTCATCTATCCTGTTTGTTACTGTTAATATTATTCAATATATTTGCCTCTAATGTGGCAAGCCCATAATATTAAGGTCTAACTGATACGATCTATTACCCACCCCCTTTGCTATCACTTATTTGCATTGATATATCATTTTTCTCCATAGCTAAACAAAAGCTTAACTAGATATCAGCATCGAAAAAGCAGTTTATCAAAGCTTTAAATTAATTTTAACTACTGAATCACTGCAATCACACATATTAGGATTGTTTTAATGTTGTTAAAAATGTACCACTGTATTAGAAATGTGGAGAAAAGGCTACTTTTTGCTACTTTGCTTCTTAACTCTTGTAGTTAAGAAGGTTATACTGGCACAGATACCCAGGAATGAGATAACCCTGCCGCAGAGATGTTACATTCTACTTTAGTAATGCAGTAAGGGAACATCACATCTTGAGAGATACAGTAAGAACTATCACAGCTACAGTATAACATCAGAACAGTGCATTTGTGCCATGCAGCAGATACCAGGCACTGACTGCGCCTCATGGGGTTTAAAGTTCTTGTACAGCAAGCGGCTTTGAGAAGCTGTGGGGGGGCAGGCAAATGGGGGAGGAGGTTTTCATGTCTCCTTATGAGGAGCACACTGGTCTTCTGACTGCAGATACAAAGTGGGTCCATCACGTGACCCGAAAAAGAAGAAGCATTAAAGATTTGCTCCACTTTGAGGTGCATTCCGCATTTAATGTGATGCTAAGAATTCACTTTCAATCTCATTGTATAAATGATGGGCTTAATACAGTGTTGTTTAAGCACAGAGGCACTTTGCCGCTTATCTCTTTAATAGAACTTGTTCTGAATGGCTTCCTCAAAATCCCATGAAGAATTCATTAATGTTGCAAACAAAATTAGATAATGGAAATGACAATGTTTTCATATTGCAAAGACAAGAACAGATGAAATCATGGTGAATAATTGAAACTGTTTATGTAACTGAAGCAGGGCATGGCACAATGGTATTGTTGTCACTTATATGAGTTACATGTACCTCTGTTTCAGAGCTCTGTACGAATGACACAGCATTTTGTTTTCATTAATTTTTGACACAAAAGCATCCTTTGAGACAGATTGGGTACATAAGATTTGACAAAACCCTCTTTCAAGGTATATCTTTAAATCTATTTTATATTACGCAAGTACCTTGTTCAATTCTAAGGAAACTAAAGAACGTAAGACCCAAAAAATATTATTTATTTTGTCAGTAAGTGGATTGAATTTTTCCCCTAGTATACATTTATGCCAAGGATATGAATTGCCACCCAAAACTGTTAGTGTTCTGCAAATCCATGCTCGGTTGCGTAACATTCACTGCCCTATTAAAATTCATTAAATTTGAGAAAAAATAGAACTATGAGTGTTGCGTTAGCATTTTGGACATGCATCGATTTAAGTGTCTTCTCTAAAAAACAGTGAAAAATGAAGAAATGAAAGCATTTCTTTTTAAGTAAGTAGCTTTTATGTAAAGTGACAAATGCAAGTGATGGTAGTACATCAGCACAATGCTCTAGCCACAACCAACACCCGAAGGACTTCTGTATTATAAATATGGTCTAAGTCTGTTCCAGCTGAACCTAGTGAACTGCCTTTCAAGAGATGTATTGCACTCATGATGTAAATTCAACACAGCTTGCAAAAACAGAGCTGCAGAGATTTAACTGAGATATAACTGGCCACATTTAATGTGCATCATCACAAAGCAAACTAGCTGTCCATTACAGGTACAGAAATCCCAGAAAACCAAACCAACTACACATTTACACTGACACGGATAAAACATCAGCAACAGAAACGAGCGCAAGGGTGGCTGAGCCAACTTTAAGTATACATCGCCATCTAGTGTCCACATAATGGGAATCCACAACGTCCTGCCTCATGACAACCTATTGGCTTTTACTATGATAAAATAGTACTGTATTATGTACCACCATTAGCTGAGCCAGCACTATAGACTTGCACTACTAAATCATTTCATTGCAAATGGTGGCTTCTGCTCCGTGCATAACAAACCATGTACAAATTAATGCAATGATATGATAAGCATTATGGCATTACTCGCAACGTGGTTCCCTCTGTTTTAATGTTTAAACAACATATAATATATATAATTGAATATGTGAATGTTGCAACAGAAATGCAATGAAAGTGCCACAAGCTGACAGAAAATCCATAGTTTGTTAGATATGGTACATTTATTTTGAACTCTCCCAAGGTACTTGAGCAGATTCAAGGAGGAAGTGATAACTCATTACATATGGCAGATATGGTGATTTGTGCATGATTTCTCCTGAACATGCTCCTGAGAACCGCTGTCCTGGTTTCAAAACCCAGTTTAGTCATGGGGCCATATGCAATCAGAACCTAAGATTGAAGAACCCTCATGATGGAGCACAAGGAGTTTCATCAACACATTTGACTCATCACATGTCACTGGCCAAGCAGTGGTTGAACCATCAATATATAGTGAGTCTCACAGTGGCCCTGAAGCACAATGCCAGTCTGGTTTTAGTGTTGCAGGATTCACACAAAAATGTGTGCATTTGACTGCAAGTGGTATGAATTACCATTATTTTAGCCAGAAGATGTCACACAAGTCACCTTCATAGGCATTTACTAACAAGCTATATGTCCACATATAAGATGAAAGAAAACACACTATATAATCTATTTAGTGAGAATATTTTGACTGTTCTGAAAAAAATGTTATTGAATAAATTGTTTCAGCCAGAATATGCCAAATGTGATATCTAAAGCAACTTAAAACATGTATAAACATGTATAACATGTATTTAAACAAATACACAAAACAATTGTAAACATACAGCACACCATATAACAAGAGACAGGCAATATGTATAAACCCTAACATAACTAAAGTCTGAAACAAGTAATACCCAAAATATTATGTGTTGTTGTTGCACAGCTGAATAAATGGATCCTCTGTGCACAATTAAGTTGCCTGCAAGAATGAAAAAGCAGAAAATGTTTAAGTCAGCAGAGGCTTGTCAAAGCTAATAAAGTGAAGATTTACACAGCAGCCACATGACACAGCCTGCATGTGCAAAATCTGTGTGACAGCAATTTTTATTTTGATTAATTTATAAAAAAAAAAGGTTTTCTGATTTATGAAAGCTTATGGGTTTATATTAAAAACACAGTTGGGATTTTTTATATAAAGTCCTAAAGGCCTTTATGAGCAAGGGTGTAGATGCATGTAGGAATGTTTAGGAATTTTAAATAAATTTACATCCTTACATCTGTCATGTAATTATTCCAGTATGTTCTGCAACAAATTGCTGAAACTAAAACTAAATCTTGTTTTTTTTATAGTAATCAGCTAGTCTTATGAATGTCTGAAACTTCTATCTAATTATAAGAAACACCTACATAATATTTTAAGAATGGGCCTTTTGTGGTCTGAAATAAGCGTGGAAGGCAGGCAGGCTACTCTGGGAGCTGTGGTAGAGTTGGGAGCGATGCGGAATTGAGTTGCTGTCCACGGTTCTGAATGACGTGCAGAAGTTCCCTGTCCTGGAGGACACACAAAACCTCTGAGCTCTTTTGCCGGTGCCTGTTTTAGAAAGCTCAGCTCACCTCAAACACACCATCAGGACTTGTCTGTCTGCCGTAGCCCCCAGACCGCATTTGCTGCATATGCATCAATAGTTTCCTACATTCACCCTGCATTCTTTGTTTCCAGTAACCATTAGAAACGTCCTTGACATGGATAGGGATTTCGGCACTAAAGTGCTGTGACTGCAATGAGCAGCAGTGGTTGTTGCTCATGACTGTTATGAAGATGTGTGTTTCGTGTCATAAGATGTGTGATGGAATGACATGAGCGGTCATAAGAAGTCGCATCAGCCCTCGCAAACAAGTTAGCACAAATGCGTGGAGTGGGAGCGCATAGTACCGCAGACGCGGAAGATGTGCTCACAAGCGCCGGCGGCCAATGAGAAGGTTTTTCATCGCTCAGCGGAGAGCATGCACGGCTAAATGTCTCACCGCTGGTGGTTGAGTTCGGCTCCGATCGTTGTCCACAGAGACACTGCAGCATATGCGCTCCTTTCTTCAGGAAGAGCCTCAGAATCCTCATTGATTTGAGTTGGTATGGGTCCCTCGTCAATCCACGCAAACGGGCACAGGATCACAACAGAGGGTGACTGTAGTCTGAGCCCCTCAAGTGGCTATACAGTGCAGTTTCTACGTTCAGAGCATCAAAAACAACAAAGGGCAAAGGAGCAGCGGGCACAACAGTCTCGATCGAGGCATCTTAAGCGCATTATTTTCTTCTTTTCCGGTAGCAGACCATTAAATATTCGCCTTAGCATAGTTAGCTCCAGATGCAGGCTGCGCAAGGACGTTAGGGTAATTTGCACATGCTGGTGCCCATGGCTCAGTCTTTACTTGCAGGCGTGTAATGGGAGACCGGTGCACGCAAAAGTTAAACTGCAGAGATGAGTGACAGGACGGCCGATGATGAGGTAATGCGGCCGATGCATTTTGGCGACACGGGGCAACCGGCGGCAAAGAGAGTTGGATTAAAAAGCCAATTGTTTCATGTCCATAGGGAACCGGAATGAGGCGTATAGCCTACGTCAGATGCAGCCTACATTTAAAGACAGGATTTTTTTAGCGCATGGTCAAGAAGTTCGCATCTGTCTTGAGCTAACCTTAACTCTAGAGGACGCTCCAAGCCAATGTTTTCAGTTGCACAACAGAAAGAAAATAAGATTATTTGCGTACAACAGTAAAAACTACG
>JAZGTK010014205.1:0-13869 GCA_036877625.1 Ambastaia sidthimunki
CGTGATATCGAGTGAATCAGTCAAGTGTTATGCAGGAATAACAGTCTAATCTAACCCAATCATGTCCTGTTGTCTTCCTGGGAAAGTTCACTAATTGAGCAATTCTTATCTTAATGATTTATCTCTTGACTCCTCCCCTTTCTTCCTGTCCAGAATATCCAGCACAGGAAGTATGCCAAGTGGAAGGCGGCCTACATCCACAACTGCCTGAAGACCGGCGAGACTCCACAGGCTGGTCCTATTGGAATGGAGGGGGAAATGTATGGTAGGCACTGATATTATATCTGCCCCTCTGTGCCTCCTATTAACAAAATACACACGGTCGGGGGGCTTTCCTCCTTCCTTAGTGTGTGTTCAGAGTAAATGTTAGCACATTGTGTGCCTTATCACAGTTGAGAATGCAGGAGATGACCGCCTCGCACAATGACCCCCGTGAGCTACTTCTGTTTGTGTTGTGATTATTTTCACAGTCGCAGAGGTGCCACCCTTGTAACAGTGTGAACATCCACCGTTAGATGTGTTAGACCTATTTTAAAGGTATAAGTCACCCCAAAATGACTAATTTTTGTAATTTTTGTCTTCTGTTGTTTTACAGTGTTTCCCACGATATTTAGTAACACTGTGGTGTTGGATGATGTCACATTGCGTTTAGACTAGTGTTGGCACTTTAGATCCGTTTCACTTACACTTTCCGAACGGTTACGTATTCACGTTTACATCCAGTTTGACTTTCTTCCATGTAGCGTGAAAGGTTTTTGGAGAAGACCAGAGAGATATAAAATCATGGTCATTTGTTTCTCAGTTGTTTACTGGATAACAATAAAATAACAGAATTGATGGAAATGCGGTTTCTTTCAGCATAATCGTGCTTGAGTGTGTCTCTCACAGCACATTTAAGTAGATCACCTGCAGTGTGTTAGACATTACGTTCCAGCTGGAGAAAAAAATCAGAGTGACGTAATCAGTTTAGGAAACAAATAAATAAAAGTGCCTTCAAAACTCATGACTTTGGTTGGTTGGTTACATTCCACCGTCTTAGTAAACTGAAATAAGCTTTGCTTAATTGATTCGTTCTGTATTGAGTTATGCTCATAAAGCCGACATTAGCTAACATTTGGATTTCCACGTTTGGAAAAGAAAATACCATTTCATCCTTTAAAGAGAGTGTTTACAAAACAGCAATATTGAAGGTCTTTCCTCCTCAAAGTCTTATTTTTATAGATGGTCACCACACACAGAACTTAAGTGTGTCATAAAGCAGTGATATTCAGTTCTGTTTCTCAAGGGCCAGTTCTGTGGAGTTTACATCTAACCTTAATCAAACACACCTGAACCAACTAATCCAGGCCTGCAGGATTAGTGGAAAATTACAGGCAGGTGTTTGGGAACATGGTTGAATCTAAACAGGACACGGCCTTCCAGAAACACAACTGAATAAACGTATATGTGTAGCATATTTATGAATATTCAGATATTTTTTGTGAGAATATTGAAATTGGGATTGTTAATAAGCTCAGAAATTCTTAAATAACCTTTATTTTGTTTATCAATTAAAATATCTTTTCAGTTTCGTTGTTTCGATATATTACTTTTTTTTCCCATAAAGAGCCTTTGTTTTAGCGATTGTTAGCATATGTAATCGTGACTGTATTTGAGAAGATTGTTGAGCTGGAGACTGAAGGATTGTAGTGGTGAATTTGTGAGATCTGATGGCTTGGTGGTGGGCTGCAGTTATATCACTCCCCCCTCAACATCTGCTGGGTGTGCTGTCTGACACCTGACCCGCATGTCAGAGATGAAGTCATCCGTGTGCTCTCGGCCTTTGGGACACGCGCACCGCATGTTTCTGTTATATGTGATGTGCTCTTGTGTTATTGTAGGTATCGTCACTGATTTTGGTTCTAGACGAATGTTTATGTTGTTGCTTCATGTTATAATGGTTTTAAGAAGTATCATGAGCTTTCATCAAACAGCTGGGCCTCTTTTGTGACGGGTGACCTCATGTTTGGTTATTCCGATGTGCATTAAGGCCTAGAGGAAACTGATATTCATTTTGTCTTGATGAGTTTAAGCACTTTATCACAGTACGTCTCTTTCCACATGTGTGTCAAACAGTCTTTGAAGAAACAATAAACCAGGATGTTTATACACTGCAGAACTAGTGGCATATAAAGAACTGCAACTAGTTGCTGATGTACATCAGGGCTGGTTATTTCTTTTCTAGTGCCCAAAGTTTTTTGCAAAATCTCTGACAATTAGAAAGTATAGTGTACCTTGTTCCAACCAGCAGGAAAAAGGATTTGATGTACACAGCCAAAATTTTGCTTCTGTGGAGGTTTTAATAAGAATAACAGACTTAGTTTTTTCCACTAAGTAAATCACCAGTTCTGTTTACATGGGTACATTTTTCCTATCGAGCAAACTTTTATTTACAATTCTGGAACAATGGCTTATCGTGCGGAATGCCTCTGCTGTGTTAGGAGCGTTATTGTCTCAGCCGTGTGTGTTTGGCTTTCCCACTTACAGGAATATATGCGTGACAGGCAGGCCGCAGGACATGGAAAAAGGAATTTTGGACAGGAAAGAGCTCAAATCGGTAACAGCTTTCTCATGAGCACACCTGTAGTATTCCTGAAGCCCATGCGGAATGTTCAGAGCTGTTGCTTTTGGTTTCCTGGAGCAGAGATTTTACACTCATAGTTGACTCATGGAAAGTTTGCGTCTTTTTTTTTGGCCTGTTCAGAAATGAAGGTCAACAAGAAATGAGTTGAGCGTCACTACAAGTACAGCTTGGAAAAAATTAGACAGATCAGCAAACTACATGATTTTCACATGTTGAAATGGTCTACATCATTATCTTTAGTAATCAGGAGACCCTCTGATTTGTAATGGGCTGCATTATGTTGATTATAGTATCAAGGACGACCTATATTAAACAGCAGTTCATTATAATATATATGTAAGAGTTTGTATGGCTCAACTGGTCGTTCATAGCGCTAGCAACTATAAAGTCATGGGTTTGATTCTCAGGAAACACATACTGATGAAAATGAAGTCTTGAAAGCACTGTGAGTTTCTGATTTCTGCTTTAATGTTTGTTGTTTCTTTTTTATTTAGAAGTTATCTTTGTATTAACCTATGAAATGTTTTTTATGTGTTTTATGACCATACATATGTTTTATAAGGCTTGAAAGATAAGTCATGCATATGAACAAAAATGTTTGGTGGTTTAATTTTCGCCTTTAAAATATCTATTTCAGTGTTTCCTAAAAAGTTTTGCACATGTTTCATACCCTTTGCCAGATGTCGACTGCAATATTACAAGCACTTCATCATGCAAACTAAAATCATTCCATCTGCTCCCAATTTATCCCTCTCTGTCACGAATTAGCGACAGATATGTTTTTATGAAATGTAGGTCATGAGATTACAGCCAGCAGAGTTGAGTTGAGCACACCCACTAAAACATACAATAACTCGCTTCGGCTATCGGCACAGATCAATAATAAATAAAGAACCTTATTTTCTGAGAGCTCCTTCTAAGCCTCGTGTTGACTTGTGCTTATCTGTATATCTTACAGTGACATAACTTTGGATAATTGTCCTCTGTAAAAACGTAATGATGTTTTAACTCTGTTTAGGAGATCGATCGAGACTAGTCACGCAGTGGACGGTGGATTTTCTATACAGTGTATTTATTGTCCTCATTGCTCCGATGGAAATAAATTCACCATGTTTTCATAGTACTCACAGCATGTTCACACGTTCTTCTTAAAGACAGGCTAGACGATTTGTTCAAGAAACATTTTTCGTTATGGTCGAACGTCTCTTTACATTCTGATATCAATCACTAATGAAAGTGTCTGATTATATTTATATAAATATATATCATCTGTGACAGACGCAGAACTATTAAATGTTCGTCCAATCATTGCAGTGGGTCCGAACGAAGGGTGGGATCGTAGGCCTACAAAACTTTCTTGCTATTGCTTGACTCTCTGAAATTGACCACCCTACCTTTAAGAACAGAGGAGATGATTTCTTCTGCTAGTATCAAAAAGTAATCACAACCTGCCTCATAACAACAGCTCATCTGTAGTCGTGTCTGGGCATAGTCTACAGTCAGAGAGTTTCTGGAGACCCAGCCTGTGGTCTATCCTCGTTTCTGTTTCACAATCAGTCATCTGCCTGCAGTGTTGTTCCCAGATTGAGGTTCTCCTCCAGGATAAGCCAGGAATCCCCTGGATCAACCCCATCTGCACAGAAACCATATGAGGGCCGTATTTTCATAAGCGCCTAGTGTTTGTTTGACTTGCCCCACCCTTATTATTTCACTGTGAATTATGAAAATAAATCCTCAGAAACAAGTCTGGGGAGTGGAAAATCAAAAACCAATTTGGAAATGTGTTTTTCATTTTCTTTATTTACTTGTTTCTAGTGATGGAATGTTATATTGAAGTTTTACCTTGTTATTAAATGTTGCTGATGTAGGCAAATATATATGGTGCTAACCGTGTGCTTTGCTGTAATATAATATTTTCGTCAAATAGAAGCGTCCCTGGAGTTTTAGGAACATTATGAATGTGGGATTGTTGTAATATCTCGAATGGAAGAACTCGGCCACAGTTTGCTGGAAGTCTCGGCTCCCTTTTTGCTGTGTGCTTTTTCTGTCTTTATTTATTTATGTTTGTCACTCATTTTAGGGTGTCTTGGAGTTCAGTATGCAATTGATTTAAATTGGTTCCATGTAATAACTGCTTTCATCAACTTATTCCAGGCTTTTGAGGCAAAGAATGGCATTGAAATTAGATGTCAAACTCAAATCACATCACACACAAAATGTCACTAGATTGGGGTTAGAAAATTACACGGTTTTAAATTTTGGCTACAGGAAGTTCTGCTGGTAGTTCCAGATTTAAAGAGATTTTCACTAAAAATGAACAATTACTCGCCCTTGTGTCATTCCAAACCTGTATAATTTTTTTCTTTTGTACACACAAAAGATGATATTTTGAGAAATGTCAAAGTTCTTCTTTTGTCTTCCTCAAAAGCACAATAAAGTAATACAGGTTTGGAGTGACACAAGGGTGAGTAAATAATGGAAGAATTTTCATTTTTAGATGAATAATCAGTAGGTTTTATCTCTTAATTTAAAACCCTGAAACAGTTGCCTGGCAAAAGGCCGCATTTGTTCCATGATTTCATGCATGGATAACTGACTGTTGGTGTGAACATAGGCATCATTTTAACACTTGATGGGATAATTTGACCAATCAGAGAAGCCCGATTAGCGATGGCAACAGGCTGTTCAGGACTTCTGGTAGTGGAAATTACTGTGGTCTTGACTATAATAATGGCTGTAGGAAGGAAATCGTCTTTTTAAATTGAAACCGCATGTTCACTCCTTGTAAACCAAATACTTTTACAAAGAAGATATCAGAGTAAAGCTGTTTGAATCAGCACTTTGCTTCTTTTTCTCTTTCTTTTTTTTAGATGATGAGTTTGGCGCAGAAGGTGGCTGTTCTTCCCTTTTTCCTCAGGGTCCACCCCAATCTCAGCCTTCTTTCCATGGTTCTCCATCAAACCAGCCCCCAGGAGCCAATTACGGTAACATTCAGATACCTCCAGGGTCACATGCCCCAGCCAATACGCCTGCAGAGATCCCCCCTCCAGAAGGTAAGCAAGCAATCCAATGACATCTTATTCTACCTGAGTTTTAGTTGAGTCCTACTGCTGTCTTGCAGTAATTTTAAATTGAGTGTTTGCTCAGTTTTTCTCATTCAAAGTTTTTAAAGATGATTGAACAACCCCCTCACCCCCAATGCCCTTCATAACAGCCTAAATCCCTCGACTCAAACGTACAGGTTAATCAGCACATCTGGGACAGAGCTGTAGTGTGTTTGGATCTATAAAGCATTTCCTCACCAGGTTTCCTGTTTTCCCAGCTCTGCCTTTTAAAGAACAGAAAAGCTCGGTGCCCCATGTGGGGTGAGTTTCCCCTGGTGACATCTGTCTTCAGTGATTAGTGTCTCTGCTTTCAGGCATGGTGGAAATGACTGTGTCACTGCACCTCAGAGGTGCAGTCATTTTATTTGATCAAAGACGACATGTTCTCACCTCAAACCCCAAAAAAACATCCTTCCCTGCTGCTAATGTGTTTGACACCGTGTCAAAGAAATAGTTCACCAAAAATGATAACTCAAGGAAAAGTCCCTTTTTGTTATTTTTCCGTCTTGGAAAGATGTTGTTCAGCCATCTAGCTGAGCACTTTAGAATCTAAATCCAAGAGCAAATCCAATCAATTCCAGAGCAAATGCGTTTGTTAGTTTATCCATTACAGTGTCTTAGATCCCATCAACAGTCATGCAGTAAATGCGAATGTAAAGAGGATCCACAGTTAATGGGTCTTTTCTCTGTTTTGGAGCAGCACAGCCCGTTAAACCAGTTCCTGTTCCACGAAGCACTCCAGCGGTCGACCCCTCACTCCTGAACAACACCCAGGAAGGTAAGAGTCGTGTTGCTGTAGCGTCAGCAACACAAAGGTTGTGGGTTCGAGTTCAGAGGAAAATCAGACATTCGACTGATTCACTGCTTTGGCTTCCCACAGCGAGTGGGAAAAAAACAGCCACAGATAAAGTCTGAATCTCTTATACAAATAAATGCAGATTGTGTCTGCTCGAAAACTAGTGTTGGCATTCTGTGGCAACAGTTAAATAATTTGGCTAATGAGTGAGATCATATATACAATGACTGTCTATTATTATTGTGATTGCTCTGAATTGGAGCAGTTGAGTCAGATTTGCAGAATGAGACAATTTCTCCAGTAACAATTCTGAGATAGAACAATTTATGTTCCAGCCCGTCCAGACATGTCCATTAAACACAGTGTTTCACTGGATGCTGTTGTGACGGAGGCTGATGGGATAAACAAGACACAAATATTACAGTCATCACCCAGTGTACAAATCAAATATATACAGTAAAAGTTTTTAGAGTGTAAAGTAATTCATCATTTGTATTTAACTTTATCTTTGTTTTTAATATATAGATAAAGAGTCAGTGAATTTAAATGATAGTCTTCACAGACTGTATATTGTAGCTGAAGTGGGATGCGAGCAGTACTATCGGATAAGGCAGAAAAAAGCATTATGGTTTAGTTTGAATTCTGGAGCAGACAGGATGTAGAGGTTCTCTTCAGTTCCCAGAAATGATATACCTAAAGTGTTTTCAAAGCTCAGAAGTGCTTTGGTGGTCGTCTCTGTCCAGGTCATTACTGTTTTCCCACATTATGGATTCAGCTCAAACTGTCACTCAGAGAGTCGTGAGAGACAGCAGAGTTTACACTGTGGTAAAGACAGTCATGCACGGTGACTATAAGATTTCAAATGCCCACTGGCAAACGCCAGAATTTAAGTGTTCATAAATTAGCCCGACCTCAGCTCACCCTATAATTTAGTGTGCTGGGGAGTCATGCATGTATCATATTATTATATTCTTAATTTTTCCTTGGGAATCGATTAAATACAAAAAGCAGAATAGTAATGGTGCTCCAAATCGGTGGATATCAACGTTTTTGTTTTTACTTCAAGGCTCCTCTCATAAAATACTTAAGAAACATCTTGATTTATCGTTTTTTATCTTATTTTAATGCTTGTTTCCATTTACTTATTTTTTAATAAGTCTAATTTTGTTTGTGTTTTTTTTATTGCATTTTCTAATTTTTATGTAACTTGTACGTCATGCAGGTGACGTGCGGCTCACAGCAGAGGATTTTACCAGAGCACAGAAGTACTGTAAATACGCCGGCAGTGCTCTGCAGTACGAGGATGTGACCACTGCCGTCCAGAATCTCCAGAAAGCCCTCAAGCTGCTCACCACTGGCAAAGAATGAGAGCATTGTGCCGCTCTATCAGTGATCCAGTGGAACTGAAAAAGAGCCTCAGCTGTATCAAAATGAGACACAACCCCCCCACATCACTCAATACAACATCTGTTTCTGTCACACAACATCAAAACTCGCTTATTACCACACTGATGAGATAAAGATATTAAAGTGAAAATCAGGTGCATGTGAAAGACTTTATAGATTCTGAAGAGTGTGTTAATATTCATGGTATGGGGTATTTTTAAACGTTCTCTTTTCTAACTTTAACAGATGTGGTTAGATATGCATGGGCATAAATGCACGTCTCCAGAAATCTCTGAAGAACTCTCACCTCTGTCTCTCTGAAACAGACGAGATATTTTGCCTTTTACAGCTGTCTCTTTATTTGTGTATGCTTTAGGTGGAAGGATTCGAAATAGTTAATACCAACTTTTGCCGTTAGTTAAGTAATCAACAATAAATCTTTTTCGACCTGTTTTCATTTGCTGTGCACGTTGTCCTTTCTAACAGTTCTGTAATCACATCGTAAGACTGAGTTGCTTGTGTGTCTCTTTGGTGTTTGATTATTAAATGTGGTCATTATATGCTCTGTGGCATCATGCAAATTCCCACAGCAGTTAAATGAAGGATTATTAGCATAATTCTAACATTTAACAAACCGCCATTAAGAATCACCTGCAATTAAAACCAAATAAATTGGACACATCTGTTGATTTGGTTAAACTACATTAGAAGGACCCTCATTTCTGTCACGCTCATAAATATTTTCTTAAAAAACTGAACTAAAAGAAAGGGAAGTAACTAAATGGATGATGCCTGACCAGGTGAGTAACTTTTGAGATTTGAGCCACAATGACCAGCTGGTCATATGCATAACTAGTCTGGCATGAACAAAGAAGCTGGACATTGTATATAATCAGGAAGCAATTCATTACAATAGATGTTTCCTGTTGTTTTCTGCTTAACTTGTGTTTCTCATGACTGAATTAGCAGAGTTATGGTCATTGTTTTCCGCCATCACATGCCGTTGGTCTGAAGTGTAATAGAAAGGGCATTGCATGGAAGTTAACTGAGCTATCGCTCCATACATCTGTATTTGCCTGAATCCTTTCCTGCCTCATTGTGGATGCAAATGAACATCACCTGGTATTTTCCACCCGACACGTCTTACCCCTTTGTTAAGTGTCTGTTTTTAATTACAAGTTACAAGGTAATGCTCTCCTCACATCATGTGGATCACTGATAAAACACATGTACACATGTAAGATGTGGGTTAGTAGCCTAATACATCCAACAATAACTTTAATATTTTAAACCTTTTGAGTGACTGTATTTAAAAAAGACTTTGGAAGTTTATAATCTACCCTTCACGTTTAAAAGGACACTCACAGATAAAGTTTTTTTGGGAATTAAGAAAGCCGTCCATCTTTGTTCCTCCAGAGAGATGATCTATATCAGACTGTACTGCATTATCTTTGCTATGCATTACAGCAAGTGAAGCAGTCATGTGTAAACAAGAATATGGATGAATCCAGACTTGATGTTGTAATTGTTTTGCATTTATGATCCTCAGGCAAGTTCCTGTGTTGATAAGGTATGTCATCTTGCTTTTAAATCTCAGTGCTAAGCATAATAGCCGACATGAAGGTCATCAGGCTATAATAAATGTCTGTGTTGTTGTGTTTTTGGGTTCTCCTAGTTTAACACACCATTGATACATCAGGACTCAACAGGCACTAAAAACGGCACACAATGTGTAATGTCTTTTGTACTAGAATAAATACCTCATTCTTATTTAGCTCAGCAAAACATGAGCTTAGAAACACGGTTAAACTACACAATGCATGAAATTTCAGAAGATCAGCTGTTTGTTCTGAATGTTATATTTGAAGTATCTGAGATACATGCAAATACAATCTGACAGGAAGATCTCTGACGCTGAAAACAAAGCAGCCGACGTGTGACTGAGGGCACTTGTGCTGCAGCCTTACAAATTAATTGTTTGTTATTCAATATGATTATTATTATAAATAGTGTATATTTGATGTAGAATTGGTTGTAGTAATGTTAACTATATGTTGTAACCTAATATTTTCTGTTTATTTTTATTTTTTTTTGTTGTTTACTTCGAAATATAAGCTGTCTTTAAAATATAATATAAACATTAAACGATCTGTATGTGATTTATGTAAATATTAGTTATTTATTTTGGGGGTCTCCTGGGATTTCTCATCTGAAGGGTGGGGCTCCACTGAGAACTGCCTCCAGCCGCGGGACAGACACAGTTTTGTCTGGTAAACTCTAGTTAGCGCTTAACCAGCATCTGTCAGCTCGCAAACAGGTTCATCCATCAGAACAGATAATACTGTTGTCTGAAGACTAGTTTAGTCAATAATGCGCTTTTGATGAGGGTCGTCACCGCTGCGGTTCTTCTGAAAGTTCTCTGAAGTTCTCCATCAGGAACTGATACAATGTTTCTTCAAAACCACCAGCTTCAATGAAATCATGTAAGTTCCCTTTTTAAACTTTCTGAAGGTTTCATTTTAAAGCCTATCTCAAATAAAGAAGTAGTTTTCTACGTTTATCTCTTGGTATCACAATTAACTGCTTTATGTGTTAGTCGAACTTGACTTGAGATTAAATTTAATACAACTCTAAAATAACAATGTTTTCTAAAGTAAAATAATAACAGTTGTTATTAAAACTGGAGAATGAGAACATTGAATGTATTTATTTGTTTAGTCATGAACTCAATCTAAGATTGCACAAGACTGGATGAAGTTTATATGTTGGTGTATCGTGCATTGTAACGGTGTAGTTTTGCTTGAAGCTGTAATATATCGATGGATGAAAAGGTTGTGTGGGTTTCACAAGATACTGCTTATCCTGAATGATGGAAATGTTGGTTAGACTTTAAGATAGCAGCAAATAAAACTGTAAATGTCTTTAAAATATCTGTGCTGGGATTATAGTGTCTCAAAACATCAGCTGCCTCCAGCATTCACTGAAAACTGACACTCAATAAATATCCAAATTTTACAAAATAAATATACAAAATTTTCTCAAGTGATGAAAGACATTGTGTCTTTATAAGTTAAGTAATAAAAACTGTTGACGTTTTGCATTGTTTTTCAATGGCTGATTCTTAAGCACATTAAACAGTTTTGCATATGTAGCTACAGTCTTGGTTACTAATACAAAGCAAAACTAATTCTGTCTTATAAGGATTAAAGCCCTGAGGACTTGTTTCTGTCTTCTGTTACATCTAATGTATACTTGACAACATTGTACCAAACAATTCCTAGATTTGGGAGTTGCATTCATTCATTTTCATCAGGATGGTTTTCTGGATTGTTAAACTTCTGAATACCAGAAGACATTTTCTGTCTCGCTGAATCAAGTTCTTTATTGTGCTCATGGGCTCTTGAATCACTGACTCCATTCATGTGTATTAACACATTCTTGAATGTTCAGAACTGTATGTTCATATTTTTGTAATGTCATGTATTACATGAATTTTATATCATGGTTGACAGAAATGGCTTCTGTGAGAAGTTCAGGATCGTACAGAGTTGTTTAAAGGCCTGTATCAAATTACTTTTAAATAAATATTTATGTGAAGCATAAAAATATGTTAACATTATGGTTTAGTATTAGGATTTGAATCTGAATGTTGTCTTTTAATTTTGCTTAGATGATTTATGTATCCGACGATCTCCAGCGATGAGTGCTAAACACTTTGTTTAAATACATTTGAATATGTTTTCATTGTGGTCTACTGTTGAATGCAGTTGATGGTGTGTTGAGGCTCTTAAATAAATGATGACTTCAGTGCTGCTGGTTAGTTCTGCCAGTGTGCTGTGGGTTGGGAAGAGATGGTCTCCATTATCTTACCAAATTGGGTTCCTCAACAATGGTTGTAGAAATGACACAAGATGTCAGGACCTCACGCAGGTTCTTGTAAAAGTTCTTGTAAGTCTTGGCAACAAAAGATTTCAGATATCAAATGAAACATTGCAATAATCTCATTATACTGAACGTAGTCTCAGATGAAGGGAGTTTTCCATCCATTTGTTATAATGAAGACATTTATCATCTTAATCTTAACACACAGGAACAATGCCCAATTAAACAAATAATGTCTCAAGCTGAATAACTTATGAGGTCTCCAGTGACCACGTGTCCCACTGGAATCTTCATTTTCCATGAACTTATGGATAATGGCTCATTGGAGTTCACCTTCTGGAAAGCAGATTTCAGACCAGAGGTTGTAATTGTTTGTTTAAATTCACTCGCATATGTTGCATCTTAATGTGGTTTGTAGTAAAGTCCACACTTAAGAAAGTGCGTTCTGGTGTATTTCTGAACATGGGCTGCTGGTTAAAAGTGTTAAATGTTAAAATGTTGTTAAAGCTGTAAATCGCTAATTTTACACGCAAATTGCATGACATTGCAAAAAAAAATGTTGAAGTATGTTTACTGCATTGAATGCATAGAGCAAAGGTTGTTTTAAGTGTTATATAGTGTTTTTAGTTGTATATTGCTTGCAATGGAAGGCATTTCAATGTTTAGATTTTGCTACTGGCAGCTAAGACACTGTATGTTTTATTCATTCATGTATGTGTAATTTACAATACGCTAGTTTTACTCTGACTGCTAATGTTTACAGTTCACCTAAAAGATAACATGTTAAATATAGTTATTATGTTAAATAAACTGCAGATGACTTTCATGTTTGGCAGACAGTCTTAGTTTCTGGTGCTCCCTCATTTTAAGTTATGCTTTGTAAATGTTGGTTGCAGGAAACTTATTACGGCTGACATGGGAGAGCGATTAGTCATTATGTAACGAGGCAGCTTTTGCGTTGCTGTGGTCGCCGGACTTTTGACAAGAAAAAAGTTGTTTCCATGCCACAAATACATAATTTAAACCTAAATTAAAACCTAAGTTCTCCTAAATTCTAAACACATCAGTCAAAATACAGATGCTTTGCTCCTGTGTAAGGGTTTGTGAGAAAGTGTTTAACAGATAACAAGATGAAAGATTTTGATTTCTCCTTTGATGCAGTTTGTGTAAGCAACATTTTTCAACATCCGTTGTAATGAAACATCTGACGGCAGAGTGAATGTGGTTTTAAACCAAAATCAGATACATAAAGAACTAAACCGTGGTTTCGTTTCAAACATGTCTTTTGCTTGGCAGGGTTTCGTTCATCAGTGGAAGGTGGTGGAGATGGAAGTTTCAGAAGATTCTCACAGTTATTCTGCTGCTGATCTGCCTTCCAGCCTCAGGTAAAGAACCTTTATGAACATTAAATAATACTGCAAACAGTCTGGCATCTGAAAACAATTGTTAATTTATGATGATACATGCATGTATGTGTTTATATGTGAATACATGTATTGTTCTCATCATGCTAACATTGCTGTCATCTCATTCGTTTACCATTTTTCCCAGTTTAATTTCTCATCTTTAATTTTCATTTTCTTCCTGTCTGATTTCAGTAATTCTCTTATTCATGTATATTTATGTTTACTCAACTTTCTTCAGTTTGGTCAGTGGACAGACTTGTGTTTCATTTCCTGTCTGCCTGGCCATAACTTATCCATCAGCTTTTGTTGCTTTGCTTGGAAATCACAACCAACTCAACGCAAAACATCAAGTGAAAAGAGAACACAGTGTGTCAACACATGAGAAGATGAAATGCTGCTGAAATCTCGTTTACATCTCCATCCAAGTAAATGACATAATCGTGTTGGCTGTGCAGATTTACGTCAGTCTGAAATAATGAGTTCAGTGCAGAAACTCAGGCATATACTTCATATGATTATAATGGCACCCAGGGGTGAGATGTATGCCAACTCAGTTAGAGGTCTCCCGGCATGCACTGCCTGGATAAACTGTTTACCATGTCTGCTTCTGTTTATAGCCAGTCATTACGCAAAACCTTTATAGTCATTTTTGCAAAGACGACATAACACCCT